>JAGHMJ010004474.1:385000-410000 GCA_018749465.1 Paracanthobrama guichenoti | reverse complement strand
GAGTGCGAGTGTGTGAGTGTGTGAGTGAGTGTGTGTGAGTGTGTGTGTGTGCGTGTGTGAGTGTGTATGTGTGTGTGAGAGTGCGAGTGTGTGAGTGTGTGAGTGAGTGTGTGTGAGTGTGTGTGTGTGTGTGTGTGAGTGTGTACATATGGTAAAGTTGCATGACATGAACTGATTTAATGTTAATCTTCACACACACACACACACACACACACACACACACACACACACACACACATATGATATATTAATATCTGCACTGTAAATGCTCACGGTCTGCTGATATTGTTAGTGAGACAGTAACTCTTACTCTGGCGTTGAGCTCGCAGCTGCTCGAGGCTCGGAGGCTGTGCTGGTTAGATCTCACCATCATAATCAAGCAGGTTTGGAGAAAAGCGCCCCAACTGACCATCATCATCATCATCATCATTCGCCAAACTCAAGCGTTCATCACTGACGATCACAATAATCCACAGGAATGAAGGAAACCCAGGAGAAGCGCGCGCAGGCGGTGATCACCATCCCGGGGAAGAGCCTCCATGACATGATGAAGGTGAAGATCTCAGGTCCATATGAAGATCATATCTGTCATAAAACACTCATGATCCAGAGAAACGCGCGCGCTGCGAATCACCTCACACACATCCTGATGGCGCAAACACACACACACACACACACACACACACACACTGAAAGTGCTGAGGAACTTTCTCAAGTTTGTAGCTCAGCGGATCCGCTTTGATTTTCTCCTCAAACTCGCCAAATGACGCGCGTCAGTAAAACACTCGCTCCCTCCGCGGCTTCTGTCGCTCTGCAGCTCAACAAGTCTGTGTGTGTGTGTGTGTGTGTGGCTTTACCTTCCCCCAGCCCCTCACTCTCCCCCACACAGGGTAAATAATGTGACTTGAGCATCTCGGACCCCCGCAGAAGTCCAGCAGGAGCGCGCGCGACACACAGCGAGTCCAAACGAGTCACACACTGTCGCCAAATGTGACCCTGGACCACAAAACCAGTCTTAAGGGTCAGTTGTTTGACACTGAGAGTTATAGATCATCTGAAGCTGAATAATAATCATCACTGATGTGTGCTTTGTGAGGACAATATGTGAAAATCTGGAATCTGAGGGAGCAAAAACATCTAAATATTGAGAAAATCTCCTTTAAAGATGTCCAGATGAAGTCCTTAGCGATGCATATCACTACTAATAATACACTTATGATATATTTACGGTAGGACATTTACTAAATATCTTCATGGAGCATGATCTTAATATCCTGATGATCTTTGGCATAGAGAAGATAATGCTGTCCCCCAGTGTTATCACAGATATACCCGTGAGACGCAGCGCTGCTGTTGGGCTCCAGGGGCTCAGATAGTCATAGAAGGGAAATCACGACCTGTACTTTAATCGATCCCAATTACCTCTTACACACATTTATTGTCTGATTTGGGGCGAATCATGACTTCAGGTCTAGACTGGGATTAGATTTCGTCCTGTAGCTCAGGCTGGAAACCTGTACATTAATTTATCCTGCTTCTGTTACACATTTGCGGGGACCAATCACAAACCGGCTTATCCACCTGGCGCGCTATTGGCGGGTTAACTCAATGGCATATAGAGAAGTGATGGATCGTTGGTCTGATTGGTTGAAGGACTATCCAATTGCGTACAGAGTCATTTGAACTCTGCCCGTTGATCACGCCTCTTGTGCAGGGAGAATCCCAGACTCCCAGACCAGTCTTACATTGAGCTTGGTCTGGTGATTCCTGAGCAACTTTGTGCATATTTGCACCTGTATTTAATGAGCGTATTTCCCATCGAGGACGACACTAGAGCACTGGAGTCACCACTATTCTCATCATGTTTTCTCATCACATTAGACTATAACAACGTCCCATCACAAAATACATTCATACAAATTTGATCCTTTTTTTCCCCCACCTTGTTACACATGTGGTGTTCAAAATGACCGGCCTACAAAAAACCTGTTTATAATTATGAAGTGCCCCTGGAGCCCAACAGCAGCGCTGCGTCTCACGGGTATATCTGTGATAACACTGGGGGACAGCATTATCTTCTCTATGCCAAAGATCATCAGGATATTAAGATCATGCTCCATGAAGATATTTAGTAAATGTCCTACCGTAAATATATCATAAGTGTATTATTAGTAGTGATATGCATCGCTAAGGACTTCATCTGGACATCTTTAAAGGAGATTTTCTCAATATTTAGATGTTTTTGCTCCCTCAGATTCCAGATTTTCACATATTGTCCTCACAAAGCACACATCAGTGATGATTATTATTCAGCTTCAGATGATCTATAACTCTCAGTGTCAAACAACTGACCCTTAAAACTGGTTTTGTGGTCCAGGGTCAGATATGTGGTTATGTTGGACTCTTTTGTCTGTTTGTCAGCTCCGGGTTAGAGTTGTGTGGAACTCACGGATCTGAGCTCACACACCTGGAGGTTTGATCATGTCCAGTAAATGCTGATGGTCACTGCCGATCTCCCGTCCGTGTGTTTGAGCTGTTCTCTCGTCTTTTGTGTGGCGATGATGTGTCACACTGAGAGCGTTAACAGCTGACGGAAAGATCAGAACATAATCATGTTTCCCTTTGAATTAAGATATTTGTTCTTGTTTTAAGCACAGACTCATTCTTCATTAATCAAGTCTTAATCTCTTCAGTCATCTCTCGTCTCCAGTAAGTGTCCTGATGTAAGAGTGTTTAGATGTTTGTGCTGGAGAACGAGACAGAAACACTGAGGAAGAGCATCATGGTTTGCATGATGTCAAATTCACACAAGTGTTCACACTGTGTTCAAGACAAGACTGTTTTAAAATATCATAACACCCCAGCATAACTTATTTTGTGATGAACAAGTGTGTGTGTTTGGGAATAAAAGCTCTAGTCTGAGCTGATTTTCCCTGTCGGCCTGTGACATAGCAATGCTTAGTTGTTCTCACACTAATATTAAATTAAATGTTAATGCTGACAATATTCCTCTTAATGAACAGAAGCATTGGAGCATCCTCATAAAGCCCCTCACACTCGATGCGCTGAGAGGGCAGGTTGCAGCTCCCTCATGTGGCGGTTGTGAAATCTGCACAATAATTTGCTCTAGACATGTTTGGAATATTTCAGTCTGATTGCTTCATGGTTTTGGATCCGTCTGACCGTGATCCTGAAGCTCAAGCAAGCCATGAGTTTGATCCCCAGACATAATGTGTCAAATCATCTGAGACAGTGTCTATTTGTAATGATATTAGTTATCAATACCTTGAATGAAGACTACAAATAAAGGGGTTCTTCGCAGCGATGCCGATTCCCAACAGAGTCTTTCAGGGAACAGTTCTTAAAAGAACAATTTTTTCTTAGTGTGAAGAACATTTTAATACTCTTTTTCCACTATAAAGAACCTGGAAAGATTCCATGGATGTTAATGGCCCTTCATGGAACCATCAATGCCAATAAAGAAGCTTTATTTCTGAGAGTGTGGAATATTTTCATCAGGACTGGCAGAAAGCAGAATATGATACAGTAAAGCTGCGATCCCCTTTATTCTATTACACCCTAATATATTGTCCACATGTCAGAATTATCGTGAAAACTTGCACAAATGTGACAAGAATTAAAACTCTTAAACTTGAGCCTTGTCTTTATAAAGAAAAACACCATCGTACAGCAAGAGTCTCAAGATGTAGATAAACAGGACTGAACGAGGTCCAGATGTCCGGCCGATCCGTTAAAACATGCCTGGAATTGGAAACACACAAGCATGTGCATGTGCACAGATGGAGAGAGTTATCAAACAAGTTATTTTAGTGTTGAAATCTACAGTATATCTGCTCTGCTAATAGAAGACTAATGCACCGTTGCTTTGATAAACCCAAACTACCCTCAGAAATCTCTCGTAATTACCGTCCGTCTGAGAGCCGTTCAGATCTGACTCGGGATTCCAGAATAAACACACTTGCTTGGATGCGTGCATACACTCTTAAAAATAGAGATGTCAAGTCAACTTTGTTTCTACAGCGCTTTATACAGCAGCTTCACAGTCATAAACAATAACAGAATAAATCAGATATGAGACCCATTCAGACTCTGCTGTAAAACAGCTCTAAAGACAGTGCCATTATTCACTAAAGGTTCTTTATAATAGAAAAAGCTTCTTCAGATTAGTAAAATATTCTTATACAGTAGGCCAAAAGTGATGTCCGGCCTATGAAAATTTATATTTTCACCCTTAGGGCCCCATCATACACCGGCGCAATATGACTCCAGGAGTGTGTTCTGCTAGTGTCAGCTCCACAGTGTTTAAATATCAAACGCACTGGCGCATCGGTTCACCCATGGGCGTCTGGTCTGAACACCAGGTGTGTTCAGGAGCATTGATGGAGCGTTGCTATTGTGAGGAACTGAAAACCACTGACCAACACAAACCTGCTCTAAAGTCAACAGTGCAGTGTTTGTGTTATTTAAAGAGTGTGTTAGTAATATGAGCCTATAGGTGGTGGACAACACACACACACACTGATTATTACACACACAGGGACACGCAGCACACACACACACACACACACACACACACACACTGGAGAAGCGTTCAGTCTCTCCTCATGTAAATAGTGAATCCGCTCATGGGGCGAGCACAACTGGCTTTTAAAGGGAAAGGGAGATGAGACTCTGATTGGTTTATTGCACTTTACGCCCAAAACACACCCATGACTCATTAAGAGACGAGGGATTCAGACACGCCCTGAGAGCACCTGAACCGTGAGCTTCAGACCATGCTCTTAGATTGCTAAAATAGGGCCCTTAATCTTCACCCGGAGCAAACAATGTCAGTCGATCACAGGCATGCGACACAGCATCTCGTTCCCTTCTCAGGGAACAGTGGTTACAGTCATAACCTGAGACGTTACCTTTCGAGGGAACTTGCGCTGCACCATTGTGGGAACAATAATACCCACTTCACCGTACTGACATGTGCCTGTCTAGTGTGAATCCACAAGCACAACTAAGACATAAGCACCTGGGAACCTCATCATAGTCGACATCATAAACCCTTAGAAATGTGAGTGGAGAGGACCAGCCCGCTGCATCACACACATCTTGAAGGGATATTCCTGACAATAAGGCTTCAGAAGCTGCCATACTTATCCTAGAATGAGCTCTAACGGCCATTGGTTGTCCAGAAAGTTTGTAAGCAAGTGAAATAGCATACAAATAGCTGATCTGACTTTCTCCAGCTCTGTGGACAAGTGTCAAGTGCTCTAACTGGACACACCAAATTTAGCTTTTCCTGGTCCAAATTTGAAAAAGGGGGGAGGACAGGAGAACTGGACAGGGGGAGCCTGCAGACTTATGGGCTTGGCTCTGTCGGTCAGCTGCTGTTCTCGTGTCGTTCTAGTCAGTGAGACCTAATGAGCCTGATGGCTGTCACAGTTCACACGTGTCCATTTAACGTGATCTGAAACGCTGATGTTAATCATGTTAACGACTGAACTTTCCCAGAAACCATGTTTACTGATGATTATGAACAAACAGCATGTTTGCTTTAATGTTTATTAGTTCTGATGATGAGGTGATGATCCCAGCTAACGTTATGTCAAGGTTCTCTCAAAGTTATGAACAAACGTTCTTCCAGTGGTCTTAATAGAATGTGTTCTCAGAACATTAGCGCAAAAACATTATTTATACAGCGTTCATGGGACGTGTTTTAAATGTTACTACTTGTGTACTGGGATGATGTTGGTCTCTGTAGACTGTCCTTCTCTCTGGATGAAGGTGTTTCCAGCAGCTCCTGATGACTGAATCTCTCTGGCTCTTCCTGCAGGGGGAGTCGCTGTTTTGTGTTTGTGTCTCTCATTCGCTCTCAGTCTCTTCCACCGGTCACAAGAGCTCAAAGCACAAATGTTTTCATTGTGTTGAAGGGACTGAATCTTTCCGATTATGAAAGTGCTCTGTGCGGCTCTGGGGCTTTTATTGATTTCTCTGTCAACATGCTTTTCTAAGCGTTCATGACCTACATCTGTCTCTCGCCACCAGCCTTCCTGCTATTAATCACACTTCACTCGGTGAGACCGTGTCTCTCGCTGTAACCATGGTGATTCTGCTCTGCTTTCTGTCCCATGACAGGTGAAGTATTTGAGCAAACACCTTTAACACCCTGCAGCTCCGACATTTGAGACTCAATTAAAGTCACCATGAAGTCAAAATGGACAGTTCTTGTTTTGTTTTTTGTGTGCGGAATATTGCAGTGTTTATTCTAATTGGTGCACATCATTATTGTTAAATTCATGTTCCTGGTAATCTTGAATCAGAATAACTTCATCTCTTCTCTGATGATGAGGGCGGGGCAACCTGTCACTCACATGAGATCCACCAATAGCAAACCACAACCATCCAATCAATTCCCCACAGACACAATCAAGCCCAGTTCCAGAACCTCTCTAATGGATTTTTACAGTGTTTGCCCTGTAAACTCCTCATAAACACCAGTTGATTTTTCTTTTAGCTTCAGGTACTTTACCATAGTAAATTCACTACAGTGCATGACCTAACGTGTCTTATTTAATTCTTCTGTATATAAAAAAATAATCAAAAATAAAAGTTTGATCTCAAAAGTCATACACTTGTCATACACTCAAAAGTCATACACTTGTATGTTGCTGGTTACAGTGTCACTGCACTTCTGCACTCAACAGGGGGCGCTGTTGATTTACCACACACACTCTGTCACACACACTCACCCCCACCCCCACCCTACACACACACACTGCATCCATCTGACAGATGAACACAATGAACTAAAGGACGTATATGTATACTTTTGCCATTTTAATTACCACAACAGCAATGTTTGTAGGCAGTGTTTGGAACAGACCTCTATAGTGTGTTTTCTGCTGAAGATCATTTCGGAGGCCTTGTCATCTCATAATGTGCCTCCCGCTAATTAATATGCGTATGTGTGTGTGGTGACGCTGAACTAAACGCTTAATATTCACTCCAGCGTATTCATGATGTCAACATTAATCGTCTATCCATAATGGAGTGTGCTGCAAAACGGCGCTCAGTGACACGAGAGGATTAAGACGGACCCAAATTAAACCCTGGACAGCAAAACATGCGTGACTTCGTACAGGGAAAGCGCCATCTCATCCACTAAATATAAAACATTAATCACCTCCTGGATGAATTTCAAACAGCAGCTCATGAGTTTATGAGATCCAAAGGGTCCATCTTTTAATGAAAATGCATACACATTTAAATAAAAATGATCCAGTGCCTTGTAAACTAAGGTTAACAGTTGCTGTGCAGTGAACAGCTGTAGATCACCACTGGATCACTGACCAACCAGTGCTATTTTAATATCATTGAGATACTAGTTAGTCTTTGACTGCTAGATTGTTTGAAATTATTATTGCATATTTCAGGCTTTTCCCAGTTGTTGTTTTCCTCAGGTTATATCGGTTGCTCTGTGTGTCAGTAAATGCATCTCAAAACATGCTAAAAACAGCCGGTTTGTCTTTGTGTTTGTTCAGATTCTTCCAAACGACGTGAGTTGTGCACTGTGATTGCCAACAGATTAGCGGCGTCTCAGACAGGAAATTAATCAGAGCCTCTGATATCAAATTATTTGCAGCATTGCAACGTGCCAGACAGGATGCATCAGCAGAGCACTGCAAGGCTGGCACTCACTGGACGACTGGCACTCACTGTCACTCACTGGATAACTGACACTCACTGGCACACACTGGATGACTGACACTCACTGGACGACTGGCACTCACTGGCACTCACTGGATGACTGACACTCACTGGACGACTGGCACTCACTGGCGCTCACTGGATGACTTGCACTCACTGGACGACTGGCACTCACTGGATGACTTGCATTCACTGGATGACTGACACTCACTGACACTCACTGGACGACTGGCACTCATTGGACGACTGGCACTCACTGGATGACTGGCACTTACTGGATGACTGCCACTCACTCACTGGACGACTGGCACTCACTGGCATTCACTGGACGACTGCCACTCACTGTCACTCACTGGATGACTGACACTCACTGGCACACACTGGATGACTGACACTCACTGGACGACTGACTGGCACTCACTGGCACTCACTGGACGACTGGCACTCACTGGCACTCACTGGATGACTGGCACTCACTGGATGACTGGCACTCACTGGATGACTGGCACTCACTGGACAACAGGCACTCACTGAACGACTGGCACTCACTGGACGACTGGCACTCAATAGACGACTGGCACTCACTGTCACTGGATGACTGGCACTCACTGGACGACTGACACTCACTGGACGACTGGCACTCACTGGAGAACTGGCACTTACTGGACGACTGGCACTCACTGGATGACTGACACTCACTGGCACACACTGGATGAGTGACACTCACTGGACGACAGGCACTTACTGGACGACTGGCACTCACTGTCACTCACTGGATGACTGACACTCACTGGCACACACTGGATGAGTGACACTCACTGGACGACTGGCACTCACTGTCACTCACTGGATGACTGGCACTCACTGGACGACTGACACTCACTGGACGACTGACACTCACTGGACGACTGACACTCACTGGAGAACTGGCACTTACTGGATGACTGGCACTCACTGGAGAACTGGCACTTACTGGATGACTGGCACTCACTGTCACTCACTGGACGACTGACACTCACTGGCACTCACTGGATGACTGACACTCACTGAATGACTGGCACTCACTGGACGACAGGCACTCACTGGACGACTGACACTAACTGGACGACTAGCACTCACTGTCACTCACTGGACGACTGACACTCACTTGACGACTGGCACTCACTGGAGAACCGGCACTTACTGGATGACTGGCACTCACTTGACAACTGGCACTCACTGACACTCACTGGACAACTGGCACTCACTGGCACTCACTTGATGACTGGCAATCACTGGATGACTGGCACTCACTGGACGACTGGCACTCACTGGCATTCACTGGCACTCACTGGATGACTGGCAATCACTGGACGATCTGAGACTAATGACTTTCAGGCATCAGCTTCAGAGGAACACACTGCTCAGATGTGTGTGTGTGTGTGTGTGTGTGTGTGTGTGTTGACTGCATATACTAGTGTATGGCTGTGTTTAATTTGCACCTTATTCTGGTCAAGAATATAAAGCTCAAAATGTCTATTCTTATGCTTTATATGTGACTAATATATTAATCATGGCTGAGGGGTTTCCATCTAACAAAAATACATTATAGGGACGTTTAGATAATGTTTCCATTAAGTTATAATAACATTTTGATAACATAATTTTTGTTTATGCAAACGTTAAGGGAACATTTAAAAGTAACAATTAAATAAAAAATTAAAATAAAAAATATTAGATGAACATCCAGCTAAAACGTTTCCAAAAAACATTCCATGATCAATGTAATAATGTTTTTTGTGCTAACGCTTTAAGAACATGATTAAAGACCAGATAACTCTGAATGAACGTTCTATTAATGTTACTGGAAGAACGTTTGTTCGTAACGCTGTGAAAATGTTGTGAGAATGTTAGCTGGGATCAAGCTGATCATCACCTCGTTAAGCCTGGGATACACTGCATGATTTTAGCAATCCCATAAGATCCCTACAAATCACACTGTGTGACATGGATCTATTAAACTTGGATACGGCATGCATGTAGACTGTACGATGATGACACCTATCGACTCGTAGGCTACGAAGCACGTTTCTATAGGAGAATAAAACGTCATCAGCGTGCGCTAGTACTTAACAAAAAAAGCATGATGAAGCACACTTTGGCAGTTGTAGTTTTTATGTGTGCTGAAAAAAAGAGGATGTGGCGAAAGAGGAAGGAAAAGCATTTTTAAGTTTTAGCGCCATGTCGCGTTGATTTCATGTCACATTTTTATTGGCTGGTCAGTAGACGTAGGCTGTAGGAGCAAACACACTGTGAGATGATCATGCTGAGTTACTGACACTGCCAGAAAAGAATCGTAGGCTATCTTTGGTCTCAAGACTGTGACAACGGCCGTCTTTGAACCTCTCTCACTGTACGACATAGGACCACCGATCAGGAGCCGCAATCACAGAAACCATTATGATTGTTTCACGATGGCAATCTTTCATCTGGGACAGCCGAAAATCGTGCAGTGGATCCCGGGCTTTAGACCCTCATCATCATACTGAGGAAGAACATCATGTTTTGCAGTGCGGACATTGGAGTTTGTCGTTATACAACACAAATATGGGACAGGCTGACAGATACAAACACACACATGTTGGGTTTTTGTGTTTTATGAGGAATCTCCATAAACATAATAATTCTTATATTCTAGACTCTTTACATTCAATCCCTAACTCTAAGCACGACCCTAAAGAAAACATTCCGCATTTGCACATTTACATTTAGAAATGATGTCCCCATCTGTGTGTGTGTCTGTATCTGTGAAGCGGCTGCTCTTTAGTCTGTCAGTGAGGATGTGTGTTGATGTCTGAAATCAGGCAGTCACCGTTTGGGCTTTTAGTCCACAAAAGTTTCAGACATCACACTTAGTTTTACATTACTAATGCAGTAAGAAGCATGATGTTTTTAAGGTGAAGCCAGATGAAGTGGGTCACTTAATATTTATAGCTTTTATAATTGTTGTAACAGATATATAACAGATGTTTAATGAGGGACTGAAATGCTTGGCATCATATTTCACAACAACACCAATGACAAATGATAAAAGTGTCTCACGTCACCTGTGTTCACCCTGTTTGTAAGTACCAACCACTGTTGATGGTTATTATTAGTATTAATAATCGCCTGCTTTGCACTCCATTAGTCAGCAGATAGTAAATATGGCCGGTTTCATGCCGAGAAACACTCGCACACAGAGCTTCTGGTTCTCCTCCGGATTATTGCGACTCCTGAGAGAATCACAGAGCTTCCGTCCCCGCTAGAAATGTTACGTTCCCAAAGCGTTCTCAGAACATCCCCGCTGGTGTCAAGGACGTCACCTAATATCGTTCCGAGAACGTTCCGAGTTTTTGAAGGGTTGGGGGATGTTCTTTGGCGGACCTTCATGGAACATTCAGGACGTTCTGGGAATGTGTAGGGGACCATTACTATAGGATGTTCCTTCTACACTATGTTCCAAGAATCTTCTCAGAACATCCCCACTGGTGTCAAGGACGTCACCTACTAACGTTCCCAGAATGTTCCAAGGCGGTCACGATGTGGAGTCCTTTAAAGGGTTACGACGTTATTTAGCGGACCTTCATGGAATATTCAGAACGTTTAGGGGACCATATTTTATTTGGAAATTTGATGTTCCCAGAACATTCTTGGAACATCCCCACTGTTGTCAAGGACATCACCTAATAATGTTCCCAGAACATTCTGAGACGGTCACGATGTGGAGTCCTTTAAAGGGTTGGGGGACGTTATTTGGCAGACCTGGGAATGTTTAGGGGACCATTACTATAGGATGTTCCCTCTAGGTCTCTACACTACATTCCCATAACATTTGCAGGACCTTTAGGGGACCAGCATAGAATTATATTTTAGGTCCTATTCAGGTCCTTCCATCACGTTTACTGAGTGTGTTCAGAACATGTGTGTGTGAATCAGTGTACTCTGGGCTGCTTTGCTAATGAGGGTCAGTAAAACACAGGATTTGCACAAAAGTTGTTTCTCAAAGATGGCTCAATACCAGCTGTTTGTCCATCTTCATATTCAGAACATGCAAGTACCGCACGTTATATTTTGTGAATGTGCTGGTTAGGACGCTGACGGCTAATGTGGCTAAAGTTAGCATTGCCTCTGACTGTATTCACAGAGATCAGAGACTGTTATTTTTGCCACTGCACTGAAGGAACATCCTAATGTTCTGTGAAGGTTCGGGATTTTCGTCACCTTTAGAGAACTTTTAGGGAACGTTGGACAAAGTCGCAAGAACGTCCCCTCTTATGTGAGGTCTCACTCCAGCCTTCCTGAGCTTCTGAAGAGATTCAGTGAGTCGTGCTGGACATTGTAGATTATTATAATAATTATTTTGCTACTTTTTATGGAAAGTAACACATTTGTTTTAAATGTACATTTTAAACACACATACATGTATATTTATGCACAAGAATTATGAATCTTTATTTCTTCTCTTGAAAATGTATGCAAATAAGTGCATATTTAATTAGACAGTGCCTTATTTGCATATTTACATAACATAACATTTCAGAAAACTAATATAAAATTATTAATGCATGTAATCAACTGGAGAAGTATGATGATGTCTGTTGTTTAAATTAATGTTTGCTATCTCCACCTGTGGCGTCTGGCTTAAAGGAAGTCATTAATTAAGTGCTGTGTCGTTTAGGTCAGTGTTTCCTGTTTCCTGATACATACATGAGCAGTGATGATGACTATGATGATGATGATGATGATGATTCCTGCAGTGTTTGTTCATGTGAGGCCGCTGGACATTCAGATCACACGATCCAGAGTTCATAAACATGCACAAGCTGCCCTTTACACACACACACACACACACACACACACACACACACACACACACACACACACACACACACACACACACACACACACACACACACACACACACACACACACACTCACACTCTGACCTGAGCTCACACACACAGGGCAAGTGCAGTCTGAATATTACATGTGGCCAGCGCTCAACAGTTTGAAGCTCTGTGTCTGTGAGGATCGCTTGTGTTTGGGTCAGAGCTCAAGTTTCATTTAAAACGGCTGTTTTACACATGCTGCTGTTACACACACACACACACACACACACTCACACAGGTGTTGTGTCGCACGCACATGCATGTTTAGCAGTCATTTCTCATGCAGAGCTGCAGATGAAGTGAGACAAACGGAGCTGATCTGGTGGTAATTACTCCAGTGAATGAAATACGGCCTCCTGATTTCCTGCTGTTTGTGTGTATCTGTGATCCGCGGCCGAGAGCAAAGAGCATTGTGGGAGCTGGTGTGTGAGATTGTGTGTGTATGAGCGGGTGCCTGGTTAGATTGTAAGTGTTTTCATGTGTGTGTGTGTGTTGAGCTGTACCGATGCAGAGATGGGGGAGGAGACGCTAGATTCATCACTGCTGTCACACACACACACACACACACACACACACACACATCGTATACGACTGCAGTATGTGGACCAATGCATTACAAACACACACTGCGTATCCCACAATGCAGTGCGCTCTGCATGCTCCTCCCCTTTCCAGTGTGACGAACGAACCAGCGTGATCTCTTTATTGACAAGTTTACAGAATTGTTACAGAAATGGAAACATTTGCATTCATTTGCATTTTGATGAGGTCATGTGACATTGTTGCTGATTGTTCTGTCCCACAGAAGCTGATCTGAGTTTATCATCTGAGGCGGCGCGTGAAATCCTTGTCAGATTCGCCCCAGAAAGGAAACGGCACATTGTCAACAGAGTTTAGCCGCTAAAGAATAACCAGACCTCCTCACATCAGCAACCTAAATGTGTCAAATTGAAATGTAACGCGTGTGTGTCTGGTTTGCAACGCTGCCTCCGATCTTGAGCATATGCTAATGAGAAGGGAGGGGCATCAGTTGATTGACATGTGAGCTTTGTTGATCCAGCAGGCGACGAATCTTGATCAGTGTTATTTGACTCTGTTAGTCTCTTTAGTGAGCTCTCGCCGTATTCTAACTGCTGAATGAAGTCAGGATCTACTGTCACTAGATCTTGTCTAGTCCTGCTAACATCTCACTGGCCGCGCCAAAACATATCAAACATTTTATTTTTGACAGAGTATTTTACAGAACAAAATGGCAATGAGAGCTATATAATGAGGATGAGGTTGACCTCTTTTTAGAGAAGACAGATTATTGCAGAAGTGTAAAAACGTTACAGAAGTTTAAGCTTACTGTAAAGCAAATGTAAATAGTTTGCTATAACTAAATAGTTTTAATTTTATACAAAATATATATATTTTTTACAAAACATTTTTGGACTAAAATTGGTGTAAAAACATCCACATGTCTAACCAAGTGGAGTTCCAAATTTGAAGTTGATATCACAAAAATTGAGGTTCTTATGAGATTTTGTTGAGGCGCTCTACCTAGAATAGCTCCGCTTCATTGGAGTTCTCCTGTCACATATTAATACATTTATATAATTGTGTATGTGACAAATAAAACTCTCTTGAATCATTTCTGTCACAATATCACATACACTGGCCAAAACTGGAACCTTGATTCTCAAACCTTTCCAATGATTGTGTTCAAGTTCAGAAAAAGATCTGATTATAAAACAGTGCTGTGAATTTTGTAATGTGAAATATGACTCCGCCCACTTGGGGGAGGAGCCCGCTAAAAGGTTTAAAGTACTGTTTCCATGGTAACATAATGTGCAATTTCAAAACAGCTTTCACAGGCGTTTAAGCTTTCAAATGATACCCAATTTATGATGATTACTAAACATATGGTGGTGGTGGTGCAGGGGCTTTAACCCTCATGCACTGTTAGCAATGCAATAGATTCTTCATTTGTGATGTGGTGCCAAACTATATATGCCATTTCCTGCATTCTGCCTTCTTCACTGTTCAAGAGTTCATTCTCATGATAAACATGGACAACATTTCAAACACGAGTTGGACGTGTGACGGAGTATTTCTGTGCCAAATACACTTGAATACAGGATTCAAACAAGTTTCAGAATGTTGGCCCTGTATGACATCATAAAGGGCGGAACTCCTTATATGGGCACTTCTCCCGGATTAGCACACACACACATCAACGAGCTTCGTTCGGGTTACGGGAGCCGTCAGCGGCGCTGGCGTTGTGTTTTTAGACACGAGATCAATGTCACTAAAGAAGTGTGTTTCTGGTGTGAGGGAAAGATCACCTTGTTCAGCTTCCCAAATAACCCAGCGTTAAGGGAACAGTGGATGCAGTTTGTGTTTCCGGAGTTCTGCAAGTGTGTGTGTTTGTTCCCGGTCATGAGTGGAAACCTCAGGCGGAGAGTGAAGCTGCATCAGATGTGTGTGTTTTGTTGGCAATCGGTGCGCAAGTGCATATAATGTGAACAACACCAACGTATAGTGTGTGTGTGTGTGTGTGTGTGTGTGTGTGTGTGTGTGTGTGTGTGTGTGTGTGTGTGTGTGTGTGTGTGTGTGTGTGTGTGTGTGTGTGTGTGTGTGTGTGTGTGTGGCTCCGTCCACTGCACGCCTCCATGAGACTGGCAGAAACTGTGTGTTTATGGACCCTTTAACATTACTGCCCAAACTACTTTTGAATACTTCTTAAACTACTTCATAAATATTTTGGAAAGTATAGAAATATATGGTTCAGATCACTCAAACCATATATGGAATTCAATATATATGGAGTCCCTAAATGGTCACCGGTGGAGTCTGGATGTGGAGAAGTGTGTGTGTGTGTGTGTGTGTGTGTGTGTGTGTGTGTGTGTGTGTGTGTGTGTGTGTGTGTGTGTGTGTGTGTGTGTGTGTGTGTGTGTGTGTGTGTGTGTGTGTGTGTGTGTGTGTGTGTGTGTGTGTGTGTGTGTGTGTGTGTGTGTGTGACTCTTTAGCTCCGCCCACTGGATGTGGAGAAGTTTAGCACTGTGCACAGTTTTTTTGTGGTTGTTGACATATCAGTCTAAAACTTGGCACAGAACTTGTTCAGATATTTATCTTTGATTTTCTTGACATTTTAGAGTTGAACATGTTTTCATAAACATGTTTTCATAAACTGATCTGTGAAGTGTTCCCTTTAAAAGAGACCAAACTCAAGTCTGTGCTCTGACGTATTCAAGATTTTTAACAGTTTAAGTTCCAAGTGGGACAGACAGTTAACAGGTAAAACAAAGTTTTTTGAAAATTAAAAGTTGTTAAACTCAGGACTAGATTTGATAAGCTCTGACACACAAGTGCTGTGTATTTTGGGTCTGTACAGATGCTTCTGAACATCTTTCTAAATGGGTCAAATAAAATGTCTGTATGCACATTTCACAACACTTCAGCATGCTGAAACTTTGCTTGCATGTTCATGACCCTCAATGAGAAAAAGTCACAAAGTTTCAAGAAAAACACCGTAGGTTTAATTATATTTCAGATAGATTGAAAAAAGTAATGATAGCTCATTTTTACCATCTGTGACTGACAAAATATTTTTCTGTATTGAAATAAGTGGGGGAAAGCTCAGTTTTTAGCTTTATAGGGTAGTACAAATCTAAAATAACAAAATATAACCAAAACATTTTTATTATGTTGGGTCTGTACAGTTGCCTTACAACATTAAAATGTCAAATAGACCCGCGAACATCACGAACGTAACAGTGATTGTGTGTATTTGTCAAAAGCTTTCCTGTAGCTCAAACAATAAGAGCTAGCGCTAGCAACGCCAAGGTCATGGGTTCGATTCCCAGGGGACGCAAGAACTGACAAAATGTAAAAGTGTGTATTTTGAATGCAATGTAAGTCACTTTTTGGATAAAAGCATCTGTCAAATGTAAAATGTAAAACACATCAGCATGTGTTGAAATTTTGCATACATGTTCATGACCCTCAATGAGAGAAGTCACAAAATTTCAAGAAAAAAAAAACTGATATTTCCAACAACTCAAAAATCTAAATGTGTCAAATTGACCCACGCAGGACATAAGGGTTAAATTAACCCTTAAATGCATGAATGTTCCTCCAATAATTATTACATATTCGTGTCTTTAGTGACCCGGATCTATATCTAACACGGATTGAGCTCTACCCGTCGCGATAATACAAAGCTCTCCTGATGTTAGAGTAACAATTACAGAAGAATAAAATAAACCATCAAGTGACCATCAACGGACAGTGACAGTAATATTTGACTGCGTTCAGACACTGCCACCTTGTGGAATAAAGGTGAATTCACCGATTCAGTCATCAAAGATGCAATTATTGTTGTTGTGTAGAAAAAATATACTTACACTGTTACACACCTCGGGTCATTAGCGACCCTATAAAATAAAAAATGAATGTGAAAACAGACATATTTCATTTTTTAAATATTTTTTTTTTTTACATTATTTATAATGAATAAGAAGGTTGATTTCTAACTTGACAAAATGAACGAGGAGGAAGGGAGTGAATGACATCCCGGGTCACTAAAGTTAAGCAGCATGTAAACATAGTTTATCAGTAGAAAACTGTAAATAACCCATTAAACAATTCTTTAAAATTGAGTCAAGAACCCTAGAGACCTATACAGAACCTTTTCTTCTAATAGTTCTCAAAATCAACCCTTCTCTTATCAACACAATGAGGCTGATCCTCTGGGAATGAATGGAGACATTTTTGTGCCGTCAATGTTGTGCTTCACAACAATAACACAATATCTGCACTCGTGTCGTGTGTGAGAGCTGGCCGCACAAATGAATGAATGAATAAATAACACACTCGTCCTTTATTCCGACACTGAGCGACTGATTCTGCTTTGCCATAGCAACAGGCCGCAGAGAGCCGTTCCCCACGGATGAGCCGCCGGACGCCAGAGCGCTTGAGCTCGGTGTCGTTCCGCACGGCTTCATTCACGTCTCGAGTCTCAGTCCATGTGCTTTTGCTGTAAAACCAGGCTTTTAATAGCGGTTGGTAATGGATGCGCTCAGCACTGGACTAACAGAGACCTTTGTTTTTATTGTGCTGTAGAAAATTAAAAGGGTCAGTCTGTTTTAATCTCAGTGCTGGGCCTTTCTCAGTGTGGCTGCTTTTTAAGAGAAAAAAATCCTATTTATTATTGTTCAAAGGGAAAACGGGATTATATTTCTGACTCTGCTGGCAGATATTTGTTCCTGTTTTAAGCACAAACTATCTTCAGTCATCTCTCTTCTCCAGTAAATGTGTCTTGATGTAAGAGTGTTTAGATGCTTGTGCTGGAGACATTGGGGAAGAGCAGATTTCTCGTATCTTATCTCAGCTCAGAGCTGGTGTCGTGTCGTCCGGCTGGCCCGTCTGATCCAACTCTAGAGCGCTCTGTCACTGATGCTGATGTTCTGATCTGATAGAGAAGCACATGAAGGAGAAACATGATGAGGTGCTGAGAGCTGTTTAAGTGTGTGTGAGGGGGGGCTTGACATCATATTCTTCATGGAGTGTGTGTTTGTCTGTAGTTTGAACAAGCGGCGTAACGGCCTGCAGGAGTCGGACGCTCTGGAATGGACAGGCGATGACATCATGACTTTATTCCGATGGGATTCTAGAGACTGGATGACGATTACTAAAGCAGAACTCATTGCCATATGCTCGTGTGTTAGCAGTTGCTATCCACGTAACAGCATGTTCTGAGAACGTCAAGCTATAAAAACATTATTTCTGAACGCTCTCCAAAACATGCAGTTATTTAAATGTTTTAAGGAACGTTGAGGGAACATGGGAATGTTACTTTTGAATGTTCTCTGAATGTTCTCTGAGCGTTACTCTTGAGTGTTCTCTGAGCGTTACTCTTGAGTGTTCTCTGAGCGTTACTCTTGAATGTTCTCTGAGCGTTACTCTTGAGTGTTCTCTGAGCGTTACTCTTGAATGTTCTCTGAGCGTTACTCTTGAGTGTTCTCTGAGCGTTACTCTTGAGTGTTCTCTGAGCGTTACTCTTGAATGTTCTCTGAGCGTTACTCTTGAGTGTTCTCTGAGCGTTACTCTGGAACGTTCTCTGAGCGTTACTCTTGAGTGTTCTCTGAGCGTTACTCTTGAGTTCTCTGAGCGTTACTCTTGAGTGTTCTCTGAGCGTTACTCTTGAATGTTCTCTGAGCGTTACTCTTGAGTGTTCTCTGAGCGTTACTCTTGAATGTTCTCTGAGCGTTACTCTTGAATGTTCTCTGAGCGTTACTCTTGAGTTCTCTGAGCGTTACTCTTGAGTGTTCTCTGAGCGTTACTCTTGAGTGTTCTCTGAGCGTTACTCTTGAGTGTTCTCTGAGCGTTACTCTTGAGTGTTCTCTGAGCGTTACTCTGGAATGTTCTCTGAGCGTTACTCTTGAGTGTTCTCTGAGCGTTACTCTTGAATGTTCTCTGAGCGCTACTCTTGAGTGTTCTCTGAGCGTTACTCTTGAGTGTTCTCTGAGCGTTACTCTTGAGCGTTACTCTTGAGTGTTCTCTGAGTGTTCTCTGAGCTTACTCTTGAGTGTTCTCTGAGCGTTACTCTTGAATGTTCTCTGAGCGTTACTCTTGAGTGTTCTCTGAGTGTTACTCTTGAGTGTTCTCTGAGCGTTACTCTTGAGTGTTCTCTGAGCGTTACTCTTGAGTGTTCTCTGAGCGTTACTCTTGAGTGTTCTCTGAGCGTTACTCTTGAGTGTTCTCTGAGCGTTACTCTTGAGTGTTCTCTGAGCGTTACTCTTGAGTGTTCTCTGAGCGTTACTCTTGAGTTCTCTGAGCGTTACTCTTGAATGTTCTCTGAGCGTTACTCTTGAATGTTCTCTGAGCGTTACTCTTGAGTTCTCTCTGATTGCGTTACTCTTGAGTGTTCTCTGAGCGTTACTCTTGAGTGTTCTCTGAGCGTTACTCTTGAGTGTTCTCTGAGCGTTACTCTTGAATGTTCTCTGAGCGTTACTCTTGAGTGTTCTCTGAGCGTTACTCTTGAGTGTTCTCTGAGCGTTACTCTTGAGTGTTCTCTGAGCGTTACTCTTAGAATGTTCTCTGAGCGTTACTCTTGAGTGTTCTCTGAGCGTTACTCTTGAGTGTTCTCTGAGCGTTACTCTTGAATGTTCTCTGAGCGTTACTCTTGAGTGTTCTCTGAGCGTTACTCTTGAGTGTTCTCTGAGTGTTACTCTTGAGTGTTCTCTGAGCGTTACTCTTGAGTTCTCTGAGCGTTACTCTTGAATGTTCTCTGAGCGTTACTCTTGAATGTTCTCTGAACGTTACTCTTGAGTGTTTTCTGAGCGCTACTCTTGAGTGTTCTCTGAGCGTTACTCTTGAGTTCTCTGAGCGTTACTCTTGAATGTTCTCTGAGCGTTACTCTTGAATGTTCTCTGAACGTTACTCTTGAGTGTTCTCTGAGCGTTACTCTTGAGTGTTCTCTGAGCGTTACTCTGGAATGTTCTCTGAGCGTTACTCTGGAACGTTCTCTGAGCGTTACTCTTGAGTGTTCTCTGAGCGTTACTCTTGAGTTCTCTGAGCGTTACTCTTGAATGTTCTCTGAGCGTTACTCTTGAATGTCCTCTGAACGTTACTCTTGAGTGTTTTCTGAGCGTTACTCTTGAGTGTTCTCTGAGCGTTACTCTTGAACGTCCTCTGAGCGTTACTCTTGAGTGTTCTCTGAGCGTTACTCTGGAACGTTCTCTGAGCGTTACTCTTGAGTGTTCTCTGAGCGTTACTCTGGAACATTCTCTGAGCGTTACTCTTGAGTTCTCTGAACATTACTCGAGTGTTCTCTGAGCGTTACTCTTGAATGTTCTCTGAGCATTACTCTTGAACGTTCTCTGAGCGTTACTCTTGAGTGTTCTCTGAGCGTTACTCTTGAGTTCTCTGAGCGTTACTCTTGAATGTTCTCTGAGCGTTACTCTTGAATGTTCTCTGAACGTTACTCTTGAGTGTTTTCTGAGCGTTACTCTTGAGTGTTCTCTGAGCGTTACTCTTGAACGTCCTCTGAGCGTTACTCTTGAGTGTTCTCTGAGCGTTACTCTGAACGCCTCTGAGCGTTACTCTTGAGTGTTCTCTGAGCGTTACTCTGGAACATTCTCTGAGCGTTACTCTTGAGTTCTCTGAACATTACTCGAGTGTTCTCTGAGCGTTACTCTTGAATGTTCTCTGAGCGTTACTCTTGAACGTTCTCTGAGCGTTACTCTTGAGTGTTCTCTGAGCATTACTCTGGAACGTTCTCTGAGCGTTACTCTTGAACGTTCTCTGAGCGTTACTCTTGAACGTTCTCTGAGCGTTACTCTTGAGTGTTCTCTGAGCGTTACTCTGGAACGTTCTCTGAGCGTTACTCTTGAGTGTTCTCTGAGCGTTACTCTTGAGTGTTCTCTGAGCGTTACTCTGGAATGTTCTCTGAGCGTTACTCTTGAATGTTCTCTGAGCGTTACTCTTGAGTGTTCTCTGAGCGTTACTGTTTAGTGTTCTCTGAGCGTTACTCTTGAATGTTCTCTAAGCGTTACTCTTGAATGTTCTCTAAGTGTTACTCTTGAATGTTCTCTGAGCGTTACTCTTGAGTGTTCTCTGAGCGTTACTCTTTAGTGTTCTCTGAGCGTTACTCTAGAATGTTCTCTGAGCTTTACTCTCGAATGTTCTCTGAGCTTTACTCTCGAATGTTCTCTGAGCGTTACTCTTGAATGTTCTCTGAGCGTTTCTCTTGAATGTTCCCTAAGCGTTACTCTTGAATGTTCTCTGAGCTTTTCTCTTGAATGTTCTCTAAGCGTTACTCTTGAATGTTCTCTGAGCGTTACTCTTGAATGTTCTCTGAGCGTTACTCTGGAACGTTCTCTGAGCGTTACTCTTGAGTGTTCTCTGAGCGTTACTCTGGAACGTTCTCTGAGCGTTACTCTGGAACGTTCTGTGAGCGTTACTCTTGAGTGTTCTTTGAGCGTTACTCTTGAGTGTTCTCTGAGCGTTACTCTGGAACGTTCTCTGAGCGTTACTCTGGAACGTTCTCTGAGCGTTACTCTTGAGTGTTCTTTGAGCGTTACTCTTGAGTGTTCTCTGAGCGTTACTCTGGAACGTTCTCTGAGCGTTACTCTGGAACGTTCTCTGAGCGTTACTCTTGAGTGTTCTCTGAGCGTTACTCTTGAATGTTCTCTGATCGTTACTCTTGAGTGTTCTCTGAGCGTTACTCTTGAGTGTTCTCTGAGCGTTACTCTTGAGTGTTCTCAGAGCGTTACTCTTTAGTGTTCTCTGAGCGTTACTCTTGAATGTTCTCTGAGCATTACTCTTGAATGTTCTCTGAGTGTTACTCTTGAATGTTCTCTGAGCATTACTCTTGAATGTTCTCTGATCGTTACTCTGGAATGTTCTCTGAGCGTTACTCTTGAATGTTCTTTGAGCGTTACTCTTGAGTGTTCTCTGATCGTTACTCTGGAGTATTCTCTGAGCGTTACTCTTGAGTGTTCTCTGAGCGTTACTCTTGAGTGTTCTCTGAGCATTACTCTTGAATGTTCTCTCAGCGTTACTCTTGAGTGTTCTCCGAGCGTTACTCTTGAGTGTTCTCTGAGCGTTACTCTGGAATGTTCTCTGAGCGTTACTCTTGAGTGTTCTCCGAGCGTTACTCTTGAGTGTTCTCTGAGCGTTACTCTGGAATGTTCTCTGAGCGTTACTCTTGAGTGTTCTCCGAGCGTTACTCTTGAGTGTTCTCTGAGCGTTACTCTGGAATGTTCTCTGAGTGTTACTCTTGAGTGTTCTCTGAGCGTTACTCTTGAATGTTCTCTGAGCGTTACTCTTGAATGTTCTCTGAGCGTTACTCTTGAGTGTTCTCTGAGCGTTACTCTGGAATGTTCTCTGAGCGTTACTCTTGAGTGTTCTCTGAGCGTTACTCTTGAGTGTTCTCTGAGCGTTACTCTTGAATGTTCTCTGAGCGTTACTCATGAATGTTCTCTGAGCGTTACTCTTGAGTGTTCTCTGAGCGTTACCTTGAGTGTTCTCTGAGCGTTACTCTTGAATGTTCTCTGAGCGTTACTCTTGAGTGTTCTCTGAGCGTTACTCTTGAATGTTCTCTGAGCGTTACTCTTGAGTGTTCTCTGAGCGTTACTCTTGAATGTTCTCTAAACGTTCTGAAACAAGTAGTAAAATAAAAAAACGTCATACAAACATTTTTAAAGACCAGATAACTTTGAATGAACATTCTATTAGCGTTATTGTAAGAACTTTTGCTCTGTAGAGGAGACTCTAATAAACAAAGCCATGATTAATTTGTGGAGTGTATGAATGCTAGTATAGTGATGATTGACTAGGACATAGTCTCATGCATATTAATGTCTGTACATTCACATCCAGCATAGATTGTACTGAGAGTTTCCCCCTCTCTCTAATGTGAGCGAATCTTTCCTGAACACAGAAGCTCCTGCTATCAGAGACATTCAGCGGCACAGAGCTACAAATCATTCAGCACCCTTCATCTCTGAGTGAGGAAGAGCAGAGACGTGTTTAATACGAGAGAGCATCCTGATCCATTATAGAGGACGAACAGCCTCAATAATTCACGGACGAGAAATCAGGACGACCCGACCCGACTTTTGTGACAGAGGTTTATTCTGAAGCTGATGATGAAGAGTGATGAAGAGCACTACTGTTCTCCTCCGGCCTTCAGAGAGAAACTACAGCGTTTACAGCCTGAACCTGAGCTTCATCCCAGCCTCCACACTCACACACACACACACACACACACACACACACACACACACACACACACACACACACACACACACACACAGACATATATATACACAAACATATATTATGTAAACACAAACTTATGTTAGATGCAATTAGTCATGATTATTTGATTTGACAGCACTAATTATTCCAGTGTAGATCAGCTGTTCTCTGTGTGAATATATAGTAAAGTGTCATTTATTCCTGAGATCAAAGCTGAGTTTATCATCATTACTCCAGTCTTCAGTGTCACATGATCCTTCACTGATCACTCTCAGATGAGGATCTGATGATCAACACACATTTATGATTATTATCAGTGATGAACACAGTTCAGATTTCATTCTATTTTGATGAATAGAAAGTTCAAAAGAACAGCATTTAAAGGAATATAATCTTCTGTAACATTATAAATGTCTTTACTGTCACTTTTGATCAATTTAATGTGTTCCTGATGAAGTATTAAATTTGTTTTTTTTCTTCTATTTTTGGCCATTGTTGACAGTAAACAGTCAAGATGAATCTTGAAGATGGTCTGATCGTGACTGACAGCGCTGGAAATGTTTGCTGAATCATGTCGCAGTGACAGGCGTTTGTGAGTGTTTTTCACTCTAAAGACCCGTACTTTAGATCAGAAACCTGTTTAGCAGTTTATTAGACGTCATGAATGAAGCTTGACACATTTATCTCAAGCTGTCATTTGCCTCAGTCGTTCATGCTCATTTCTTAAGCTCATCTGTTTTAGATTGTCCTGCTCTAAATGCACAAAGCAGACTGAGGCTGGTCTCTTTACACGCTGAAAGTGTCTGCATGATACGCTGATGGATCATATTTTACCCCTTTTCACAAGATGTAATGTAAATCTCTGGTGTCCCCAGAATGTGTGTGTGAAGTTTCAGCTCAAAAGATCATTTATTATATCTTGCCAAATTTGCCTCTATTTGGGTGTGAGCAAAAACACGCCGTTTTTGTGTGTCTCTTTAAATGCAAATGAGCTGCTGCTCCCCGCCCCCCTTCCAGAAAGATACTCCATCAACAACAAAACAGGCCAATCTCACTCAGACAGATGTCAGAGATAAGCTGTTGTGGAACAGCCGTACATGTTTGAGCCGGAGTCAACACAGACGAGAGACTCTTTCACACTGAACGCTCAGTGGATCATTTATGTGACGCTAATTGTTGTGGAGTTATGCTGATTCAGCTCATGGACTAGCATGTGCCGTCATGTTCATCTATAGAGTGTTGCATCAGTGCTCATGTGGGAACGTAACACGTCCGTCACCCGACTATACAATGCATAATAAATGTGTGTTTATGAATCCCGCAGACGGTGAGTGTTTCCAGGATCAAACTAACGGCACAGCTCTAGTCTCTGTGAATACAGTCAGAGACGATGCTAACTTTAGCCATATTAGCATACAGCATACAGCTCATTCAGAAGGACATTAGCAAACATTCACAGAATATGAAGTGCCATCCTCACGTGTTCTGATATGAAGTTAGAGCCGAAGCGTTGGTGAATCAGTCGTGTGTAAAATGATTGGCTCAAATATATCACATGTTCCCGTCATTCTTGGGCTCATTTCCTTCATAACTGAACTTCACCCCCGGTGCCGTCAGTGGCT
>JAGHMJ010004474.1:370000-377500 GCA_018749465.1 Paracanthobrama guichenoti | reverse complement strand
ATGGATGGATGGATGGATGGATAGATGGGTGGGTGGATGATGAGATCCACCAATAGCAAACCACAACATCCAATCAATTCCCCACAAACAAAATCAAGCCTCGCCCTACATTTGCTCTTGTTTGAGAAGCGATTCACTCGATATACGGCACAATAGAGGAGAAAAGACAGCACAACTTCTGTTTCATGCCGAATTTAAAGCCTCACGAAGTACAAGAGCAGCAACACTTCGCCAGGTGAAAGAGAATAAAAAACAGAAAGCAGTGTATGAATCTGAAAGATGCTGTGTAAAACAATTATTTTATCACGGCCCAGCATGACGAGCCAAAGAGAACAAAGGCCGTGTGCTGAGTTTTGCAGATTTTCAATTTGCTCTTTAAATAAAATCTGTGAGGAGGGCGTCTGTTTAGCTTTTAATAAAACATGTATTATGCTTATTTTCGCTCTGCCCGCTGTCTCGTTCCCTTCAAAAGCTCCACGGGCGCTTTTATCTTCAGAGAATGGCCAAATGGTGGTTGCAACATGCAGCATGACATAAAAAAGAAGCCAAATTACATATAATAATGTTTAACACTACTTTCCAATGAGCCATTTCTTCCTTTTGAAATAGCAAAATGCTCTTTTTTTCCCCTTCAGGCCGCGAGGTATTATCCTTTCATGTACCTGTAGACTCCCTCTCTGTGTTGTTCAGCACCACAGGCTACGGTTCTCCGGGTGACAGAGATGAAATGGACTGCTGGGAAAAGGGAGTTACCGCCACACGTCATTTCATCCGAATCGACGGCCGAGAAGCCTCTGAAAACACAATTATCCTCCCTCGCTTGGCCTCCGTCGATTCACGTTTGCTCTCAGTTTTTCCGCTGCCGCCCGTTCCAGCCGTCTAATGAGTGTTCCTGGAATGAGTGTGTGTGTTTTCAGAGCCCAGTTTGTGTCTTGTTCCGTGTGTTTTCAGGAGGCCGACACACAGGTGCAATCAGCTGCACAAACAGAGACGCGAGACGAGTTCTTCATCATTATGGTAATGGAGAGCGCCAGAACCCGAGGCTTAGACCAACCCGTGACCTCACATACGCCACTTCATCAGGAACGCCTCTTTATTCCAGCGCCGCTGTTGTTCTGCACAGCACAGATGATTGTGGGCTGTTTTGTAGCTCATTTAAGAGATAAGATCAAGAGCTCTAAAAATGGGACCCACAAACCTGAACTTGTTTTCAAGGAATAGGAAATAAGTGCGTGCATTGAAGAATACCACCAGCTGGAAATTCACAATCCAACAGATTAATTTTGCAGTGGAGGTCTTGGGTCACTCTCAGAAATTAAGCTTCTCTATCGGCATCAGTGGATCCATGAAGAACCTCTAACATCCACTGAATCTTTCCAGGTTCTTTATAGTGGAAAAAATATCCTTCTTTTAAGAACTGATCCCTGAAAGGTTCTTAGGCTGTTTATTTCATTTGCCAAGGCTTAAAAGTCTAATAGTTTAACCAAAAATCAACATTTCCTCCTCGAGCTTCAGTCTTTCTGCTTTTGTGTTTGAAGGGGAAATAAAGCAAGGCGAGTAGAGGAGAGTGGGGTAAGATGAGCCCAGGCCCGTCGCCAAGGGGGTCAGGTTACGGTGCCCCCCCCCAGATGACAGAGCGTGCCCCCCTCACCGAATAGTAATTCAGCAAACTTACTATTGAGAGCGAAAAAACGTCATTCTCTGGATTTGGCGATTCACGTGTTTCCTAACGAAACTTCTTCAGAAGCTCACAGGAACACTAATCTCTAGAACGGTAACATTAAATAACACATTGTCTTCAGAAATATGAATCATAAATTATGCGGAGCGCGTATAAGGCTGGGCAAGGCCACGGTCTCACTCAATTGCCTGCTGCTGCTAAGCTTGTGTCCAAAAATAAAAAGGTCATTTTTTTATCAGAATTACATGATATAACAATTGCATGCTATAAAAGGCAGAATTAGTCACAATTGCAGGTTATAAAGTCACAATTATCTTTTAATTTGTTTAAATTCTGTGGCGGAAGCAAACGTTCATGTGCTTCTGATTGCTTCTGAGCTGTCCATAACGCTGCTCTTTGCAGAAAGTTTGGTGAAACTCCGGGGTAGCATCTGCCTGCATTTCCAGCACCGCAGTTCTAGGACCCTAGCGATGATTTAGTTGTTTAATTGATTAAGTTTAATTGATATATTGTCCTACCCAACCCCTAGCATTAAACCTACCCGTTGGTAACCCCGTTGAAATATTTAAACTACTGTAAGTAATTAAGTTTAAATTGGCCATGCCTGCTGTAGGATACAGATGGCGCTGTCAAAAAAAAAAAAAAAAAAAAAAAAAAAAAAAAAAAAACAGGGTCCTAGAAATGCGGTCCTGAATCTGCGGCGGTCCTGAATCTGCGGCGGTCCTGAAACTGCGGCGGTCCTGAAAGTGCGCGGTCCTGAAACTGCAGCGGTCCTGAATCTGCGGCGGTGCTCCTGAAACTGCGGCGGTCCTGAAAGTGCGGCGGTCCTGAAACTGCGGCGGTCCTGAAAGTGCAGGCGGTCCTGAAACTGCGGCGGTCCTGAAAGTGCGGCGGTCCTGAAACTGCGCGGTCCTGAAACTGCAGCGGTCCTGAATCTGCGGCGGTGCTCCTGAAAGTGCGGCGGTCCTGAAAGTGCGGCGGTCCTGAAACTGCGGCGGTCCTGAATCTGTGGTGGTCCTGAAACTGCGCGGCCCTGAAACTGCGCGGTCCTGAAACTGCGGCGGTCCTGAATCTGCAGCGGTCCTGAAACTGCGCGGCCCTGAAACTGCGCGGTCCTGAATCTGCGGCGGTCCTGAATCTGCGGCGGTCCTGAATCTGCGGTGGTCCTGAAACTGCGGTGGTCCTGAAACTGCGCGGTCCTGAAACTGCGGCAGTCCTGAAACTGCGCGGTCCTGAAACTGCGGCGGTCCTGAATCTGCGGCGGTCCTGAATCTGCGGCAGTCCTGAAACTGCGCGGCCCTGAAACTGCGGCGGTCCTGAAAGTGCAGGCGGTCCTGAAACTGCGGCGGTCCTGAAAGTGCGGCGGTCCTGAAAGTGCAGGCGGCCCTGAAACTGCGGCAGTCCTGAAACTGCGCGGTCCTGAATCTGCGGCGGTCCTGAATCTGCGGCGGTCCTGAATCTGCGGCGGTCCTGAAACTGCGCGGCCCTGAAACTGCGGCAGTCCTGAAACTGCGCGGTCCTGAAACTGCGGCGGTCCTGAAAGTGCAGGCGGTCCTGAAACTGCGGCGGTCCTGAATCTGCGGCGGTCCTGAAACTGCGGCGGTCCTGAAAGTGCAGGCGGATAACATTGAGACTGCGGTGTTTGGAGCGAGCGGGTTCTGAGTTCTGCACGCTAGCGTCACTGATTATAACGGAACTTTGTGAGATTGCAATGAGAATAAGTGCCAAATCCCGCATATAGTGTGCTTTTCTGTTAAAACAGTGGTCTGTACACGTAGACGCTTTAAGAACAAATCATTTATCGTTTATGCTGGGATGTGTAGGTTGTGCGGTGACACGAAGCTTACAACTTAAAAATGTTTTTAAAGGGGAAGTGCATATCCATGTGTGTTGGTTCACGCTCCGCCAATGATCAGAAAATTCATATTTTGAGTTTTGATGTTGTTTTTAATATAGAACTTGCTCTATTTCAGTTATGTTTTTATGAATGTCTGTTTCGTAGATCAAAAAAAAAAGTTTTTTTACATTGCTAAATCACCTATATGGATCATAAAAATGTTAGACCTGGACATGTTTGCTTTAATTCAACAGTAATTAAATCTGTTATACTAAAGTTTTACTTTGAAAAGCCCAAAAAAGCCCTTTGAAAAGTTTTAAAGTAAACGTGTCTTCTACTCCTCCCGTGTGCTTCTTCTTTTCTCAGTCTGGCAGGAATGATGGGTGATTCCAAAATATGTGTTCTGATGACAGTAAAAGTGTACAGAGGGTGGGTCAACTTACCCACTGGCTCATCTTACCCCACTCTCCCCTAAATGATGGCACGATGCTCATGATTTGGCTGAACTTTAAGCTGTTTGTTTGAGATTGATAGTCCAGTGAATTCCACCGAATTGAGCGATGGGGCTTGTTCGGATCGAGCGTGTAGTGTGTGTGAAGGACCATTTGCTTTACAAACACACATCTTCTGCCGCCTGATAAATAATGGAGACGCTCCCGATGACGCTTGATTGAAGGATCCTCGTATAAAGTCCTCATATTCCTGCCCGTGTGAAATCTGAACTCAAATGCAGCTCATCAAGCATCCAGCGCTGTAGATTTCCCATCAGGCAGTTCGCTCAGATAGAGGCGTACGGTCAATCCCACGATACCGCTCAGTCTGACAGACCGTCCGCTTCCATCAATCAGTGTTATGAGTGACGTGTTGAAATGCACCATGGGTATTCATGGCAGTCGGCAGCACTAAACGCGTGTTAGACAGACGAGAGATTATAAAAGCCATTAGCAGCTGATAAAGACACTCTTTAATTATAATGACCTCTGTGAGTAACTTTACACCGCGTTTCCTTCATTAGTGACGACAGCGCATCACATCTGCTGTCTTTATATATTCATGTGACTAGTTCACAAGTGCTTGTGATGCAAACATTTCACTTCACATGTGTAGTTTGATGTTGTCATTATATATATATATATATATATATATATATATATATATATATATCATATATATGTCATGTACACGTATGCAGTTAAGTGATTTGGTTTTTATTTGTATTTTTTTCTCTGAAATGTGTCAAATTTCAGACATCTGATGAACAGAAATGTGTCCCTGAACAGAGGGAGGGTCAGTATCAGTATCTGGTGTTTCCAGTGCTACAGCACATTGGCAAAATCTTGGTTTAGCTCCCCGGTACTTGAGCGAGCTCTTAACGTCTAATTATTGCACTAAAAAGTAGTAACCTAGAATACTGTCTAACACTCGATGGCTGCTCTGTCAAGTCCTCGTCGTCAGTGAGGAACCTGGGTGTGCTCTTTGATACCAATCTTTCATTTGAAAGCCACGTTTCTAACAACTGTAAAACTGCATTCTACCATCTTAAAAATATATCTAAATTACGGCACATCCTTTCAATGCAAAATGCTGAACAGTTAATTCATGCGTTCATGAGCTCAAGGCTAGATTACTGTAACGCTTTACTGGGTGGTTGCCCTGCTCGCTTAATAAACAAACTCCAGCTGGTCCAAAACGCAGCAGCTCGAGCTCTTACTAGAACCAGGAAGTGTGACCATATTAGCCCGGTTCTGTCAACACTGCACTGGCTCCCTATTAAACATTGTATACATTTTAAAATCTTGCTAATTACTTACAAAGCACTAAATGGTTTAGCTCCCAGTACTTGAGTGAACTCTTAACGCATTATACTCCATCACGTCTATTGCGGTCTCAAAACTCTGGCCAGTTGATAATCCCTAGAATATCAAAATCAACTGCAGGCGGTCGATCCTTTTCCTATTTAGCGCCTAAACTCTGGAACAGTCTTCCTAGCATTGTTCGGGAAGCAGACACACTCTGTCAGTTTAAATCTAGACTAAAAACGCATCTCTTTACTATGGCATACACATAAAACATTATCAATCTCTATTATTCAAATCAGTTAAATGAAAAAACACATAATGTAGTCAGCCGGATCCAGTCCGTAATTTTTCACTGGCATCCCAAATTTTTCCTTGTTTTAGCCTTGACGTTTGGACGGCTATTAGACGTCTTTTAAATGTGAAATTGCTTGCTGTTAGGGCCAGACTTACTAACAGCTCGTGCCAGCGCAAACCCTCTTTTGGTGTTAAAAACTGCTGTCAGGATTTACTAAAGACACGCAGGGAATAATTAGCATTGAAAAGGCATGGATAGGGATTTCTGCGGCTGACCTTATTGCATATTCATTGGTAGGAGTTTCCCTTTATAAGCAAAATTTATGGGAGGAGAGTATTTAAATGAATCATGTGAGGTGATTTACTAAGGTTTGCACTCAGTAATTTACTGGTGTTTGCGGCATTATTTACCGCCGTCTTAAACCAGACGCTAACGGGTAGTTTGTGTCGGTCATTACGGTCTTTAGCCTGGCCACTATAATTACTTGGAAAATTAACAAACAATGCATTTGGTTTTATTTTGATTGTTTTTGTTTTAAAATAAATTACTTCTTTTCATTTAAATTTTCTATCCCTCTAAAAAATGCTGGGTTAAAAACAACCCAAGTTGGGTTGAAAATGGCTGGGTTAGTCCATTTTCAACCCAACTTGGGTTGTTTTTAACCCAGCAATTTTTAGAGTGAGGAATTGATTAATTCAGTAATGTAATGTTTAATGCACTGTGGAATATCTAATAATCAAACTAAAGTCTAATATTCATACACATACAGTGCTGGGTAGATCATAACTTTGTTGTTTGTGTGTACTGATGATGTTTTGTTGTGTGGCTTATGAATTAAAGCTCTAAACCGCCTGTTTAACATTGATCATTATTGTTTGAGGTATAAATGATCTATGGGTCTGTGAGCTCACAGAGTCACACGTGTGTTTTCCTGCAGAGCTGTTTGGCGTGTCGTCATGGTTACGTGGAGCACTGTGGGATAGTGGAGGAGCCCCTTGTCCCTCAAAGCACCAGCTGTCCGAGTTCAGAAGAGGCCTGGTAAATTGTGGCCATTATTAGGAGAAAACGGTGGCAAGTGAGGTAATTATTCCTGGCCGTGAGACACAGGTGTTCACAGCAGCTTGTAAATCAAATGTGCAGCAGCAGAATCAACCCCCCGTCCCGTCATACACCCCACCCCTGTCCCGTCATACACCCCCCCACATCCTCATCCTCTTGTTCTTCTCCCCCTTCAATCCCGAGTTAATAGCCGTTCTGGGATTAGCCGCATGTGCTTCTTTCTTTTGATTTGAATGAAATCTGTACTCAGCAATGCTAATTACATTAAGAAATAACTAATCTAGTCGAGAGAGTTCCTCAGAGAAATTAATCAGATTAGTCACAACCTTATTAGTTGCATAATAAGAGTAATTAAATCCACTGACAGAAGAACTCATGGAGATCACGTGATGGTTTGTTTTATCATCATCAGAAGTGTGTGTGTGTGTCTTTGTGCTCTTTATGGGACTCAATCGCAGCCGTTCAGTGTTTAACATGCAGTTCTATTCAATTGGATTTTAAGAAATCAAGCAACCCATGAACAAAACATGTGGATTCCAGCCGTACCCGATGTGGCCCGGATCCTTTTGTCGACATGTTAACAGAGATATCAAGATGAAATCAGACCGAGGTCCTTCTTACTCTCCGATTGAGTCAAACATGCAGTTATGTATAAAGCAAACATGTTTTCTTTTGAATGCTGTTTAATCGAAAACCATTTTTTTGTCATGTGTCCACAATGTGACTTTCCTTCTGTTCGTCTTTTGTAAAACTGTGCTGATATTGCCCACAACCCATTCGAGAGTTGGACGAGGATTTGATCAGAACTACAAACGCGAATAAAAAGTGT
>JAGHMJ010004474.1:355000-365000 GCA_018749465.1 Paracanthobrama guichenoti | reverse complement strand
CTCACCGGTCATAATGTTATGCCTGATCGGTGTATACTAGCGTTGTGTTGGTAGTTATGGGTAACAAACAGTGCAAACCAGTCTCTGACTGACAGATAGACTGAAACTGTATTGTAGTTCTGTTCTGCCTCCTTTAAATGTTACTTTTGTGTTTTTCAAGATTCAAGAGTTTTATTTGTCACACACACAGTTATATACAGAATATACAACCGGCAGTGAAATGTTTCATAACCAAACTGTAACATTCCAGGACCGAAGCCTTTCCAGCTGAGAGCCGGACAGCTTCTGATGTCCTCTGGTAAAAGTGTTAAGATGCTGAACATGGTGAGTGAGATGTGTAAGTAACCGCAGTCGTCCCATTGTCTCGCGCACACGCGCGCTCTGTGTGAGTCTCTATTGTGCGCGCAGATGGCAGGCGCGCGCTCTGCTCCTCATTCTCAGTCCGGTTCCAGGCGGACTCTGCTCTGCTCCGGGTTTTCACCCCGCCCTCTTCAGATCAATGAATGCACATCGCCGAACTCATCGCGCACAGTGAGCGAGCGGCGCGCCAGTCCGTCAGTCAGAGGAACAGCCGCTGCGCCGCGCGTCACGACCGGGAGCGAGGATGGAGAATCGCGCTGTTTAACGTCCCGAGGATTCGGTAACGCGCGCGCTGTGTTCCGGAGATCTTTTCCATTCACGGGAGCGGATGATCCTGAATTGTGCGGATTGATTGATTGATTGCTTGATTAACAGCGGATTTTGCGGCGATTCTGATGATCATGGGCTGCGTCACTGGAGATATTAGACTTTACGCGCTCCTCGTCGGGCTGCATGTCCTCACCTGTGCCTCCAGAACACACGGTCAGTGCCTTCACACTCATGCTTACCGCTGATTTCACACACCTCATGGGTGGAGAAGTTGCATTTCCCTCACAGGAATCTATTTCTCCGAGTGTGTGAGTGTGTGTGTGTGTGTGTGTGTGTGTGTGTGTGTGTGTGTGTGTGTGTGTGTGTAGCGCGCACGGGTTGACGACCGCTGCTTTTGTGCGTCTCGGGCAGCAGTAAGTGTGGTTTCCTCGGGGTCTCGCTGCTGCTGTTAGGGGTCTGAATGGAACTCTCTCTCTCTCTCTCTCTCTCTCTCTCTCTCTCTCTCTCTCTCTCTCTCTCTCTCTCTCTCTCTCTCTCTCTCTCTCTCTCTCTCTCTCTCTCTCTGTCTCTCTCTCTCTCTCTCTCTCTCTCTCTCTCTCTCTCTCTCTCTCTCTCTCTCTCTCTCTCTCTCTCTCTCTCTCTCTCTCTCTCTCTCTCTCTCTCTCTCTCTCTCTCTCTCTCTCTCTCTCTCTCTCTCTCTCTCTCTCTCTCTCTCTCTCTCTCTCTCTCTCTCTCTCTCTCTCTCTCTAAAGAGCTCTCTCTCTCTCTCTCTCTCTCTCTCTCTCTCTCTCTCTCTCCCTCTTGTTGCGTTTCTGCCTTTAGTGTTTATAAAGTTTAAAGAGCAGCAGCTCGGATTTCATGACGTCGGGTGAGTTCATGCATATTGTGCATAGCGCTAAACTGCCCTTCATCATCATCATCATCATCATCATCATCATCACGGGATGCTTGTGACTGTCAGCAGGTGCTACCGATGCGGTTATTGATCCGTGACGCGCGCCTGATCAATGCGTCACTGCGCCGCGCGCGGGGTTAAGTGTAGGGTTGTGTGTCCTCGTGTGAGGGTGAGGCTGCAGGAGCGGAGGGATGTTCTGGAGGCTGAGGCTCGAGCCCTGCGCCACCGCACCTGCTGTCTCTCCTCTGTTGTATTTACTGATGACGCCAGCAGAGGAGCAGTGTTTCACCGCGGTCCTGTTTTCTTCCATTCATGCAGAGATTTGCATCTGTTGTAGTAGCTCAACTATCATTCACACTGCAAAAAATGCCTTTCTTACTTAGAATTTTTGTCTTGCTTCCAGTCCAAATATCTAAAAAATTATTCTTAACGCAAGATTTTTTTTTCTTACTTAGTAAATGCATGATGATTTATTTTGATATCTGGACTGGAAACCAGACACAAATACTACACAAGAAAAGCATTTTCTGTGCAATGCAACATTTAGGGTTTTATTGAACGTTGCCGTAACAGTGAACATGAAACGTTCTACAAAGGTTCTCTCAACGTTAACAGAATGTTTGTTCAGCGTGCTCCAGCCTTTAATAATGTCTCGAGTATAAATGTGCAGCTATAATGCATGCAACATTAGGTGATTTTGAATTAATATTTCATGTCGATATACAGTGGTTACACACACTTACACTGATCATAGTATTGATATCTTTGTAAGTATCATTTCCGTTGTGTTGTGCACTACTGGGCCACCGTAAATACTAACTGACTCCATAACCTGTCTATAAACAGTCAGAGTACAGTTCTGAGAACATATTTAACATCATAAATATTTATATCCTGTATCTTTTTGATTAAAATCACAACATTTTATTCAAGGCATCTGAGTAACAAACACTGGGTTGTTGCGTCTGACCCGGGATCAGGGTAACCCAAACACTGGGTTGTTACGTCTGACCCGGGATCTGGGTAACACAAGAACTACCCAAACACTGGGTTGTTGCGTCTGACCCGGGATCAGAGTAACACAAGAACTGCCCAAACACTGGGTTGTCGGTTGTCGCGACCCAGGATCGGATCAGCGTAGCACAAGAACTACCCAAACACTGGGTTGTCGCGTCTGACCCGGGATCTGTGTAACACAAAAACTACCCAAACACTGGGTTGTTGCGTCTGACCCGGGATCAGGGTAACCCAAACACTGGGTTGTTACGTCTGACCCGGGATCTGGGTAACACAAGAACTACCCAAACACTGGGTTGTTGCGTCTGACCCGGGATCAGGGTAACCCAAACACTGGGTTGTTACGTCTGACCCGGGATCTGGGTAACACAAGAACTACCCAAACACTGGGTTGTTGCGTCTGACCCGGGATCAGAGTAACACAAGAACTACCCAAACACTGGGTTGTTACGTCTGACCCGGGATCTGGGTAACACAAGAACTACCCAAACACTGGGTTGTTACGTCTGACCCGGGATCTGGGTAACACAAGAACTACCCAAACACTGGGTTGTTACGTCTGACCCGGATCTGGGTAACACAGAACTACCCAAACACTGGGTTGTTACATCTGACCCAGGATCTGGGTAACACAAGAACTACCCAAACACTGGGTTGTTACGTCTGACCCAGGATCTGGGTAACACAAAAACTACCCAAACACTGGGTTGTTACGTCTGACCCAGGATCTGTGTAACACAAGAACTACCCAAACACTGGGTTGTTACGTCTGACCCAGGATCTGTGTAACACAAGAACTACCCAAACACTGGGTTGTTACTTCTAACCCAGGATCTGTGTAACACAAAAACTACCCAAACACTGGGTTGTTGCGTCTGACCCGGGATCAGGGTAACCCAAACAATGGGTTGTTACGTCTGACCTGGGATCAGGGTAACACAAGAACTACCCAAACACTGGATTGTTGCGTCTGACCCGGGAGGATCAGGGTAACCCAAACAATGGGTTGCCCAAACCTGACCCGGATCTGTGTAACACAAAAACTACCCAAACACTGGGTTGTTGCTGCCCTGACCCGGATCAGGGTAACACAAGAACTACCCAAACACTGGGTTGTTGCGTCTGACCCAGGATCTGGGTAACACAAAAACTACCCAAACACTGGGTTGTTGCGCATGTTCTCAAAACTTTAGCACAGAAACATGATTTATACGTCAGTCATGGAGTATCATTTCTGAAACGGCATGTTTTAAAAAGCTGGACCTTTTGAACGTTCAGAGAATAGAAATCTGGAATCTGAGGGAGCAAAAACATCTAAATATTGAGAAAATCTCCTTTAAAGATGTCCAGATGAAGTCCTTAGCGATGCATATCACTACTAATAATACACTTATGATATATTTACGGTAGGACATTTACTAAATATCTTCATGGAGCATGATCTTAATATCCTGATGATTTTTGGCATAGAGAAGATAATGCTGTCCCCCAGTGTTATCACAGATATACCCGTGAGACGCAGCGCTGCTGTTGGGCTCCAGGGGCTGGAAGCTCCAGATTTGTTCAGAGGTCTTGGTTAACTATAGACCGATATATGAGTATATCTGTGAGTAACCACTTCTAGCCAAAATATCCTTGAGTTTGGTTACATGTCGTTTTTGCCTAAATAACTGTGCGAGATGTTTGATATTCCATGATGTAAGGGAAGTCAGCAGACATTAAAGGTGTTTGGTTTCATGTTCTTGTTTTGGTCCAGATGTCAGGACGCAGCATTGCTTGGGATGAAGTCTAGAACAGAGATGAGAGAAGCATATGTAACCGTTCTGTTTTAATCAGATTAACATGTACAGTATATCACACGGCACATGGCACAGATAGACCAGCTGTTATGATGTTTCATGCGGATATCAGGCTATTCAACATGTCCAGGCCTTGAAAAGTCATTTAAACTGATCTAATCTCTTATAAACTGATTTTTGTGAGTGTAATTTCTACAAAATAGTATTTTTTTTTTATTCTAAACGTGTGTACCAGTAGTTCTGCGCTAGAATCTCTTCTGAATCTTACAAAGCTTCATTTGTCTAAAGATGGCATGTTAAAGAGTTCTTGTGTAATCGATTCTGTGCATTCATTTGAGTTGATTAGGGTTGGATGTGTGTACTGCTGGTTCTGCTTCTCACATTGGTTTTTGTTTTGCTTCGCTCTTTGTGTAGTTTTTAACCCAAGGGCTGGGGAAATACAGGACGCAACACATGTTGGGTTCATTTTACCCAGTAGCGCACAGCTCAACAACATTTAAAAAGCAAACACTAGTTCACAACACAACGAAATCAAGCCACAACTGCTCCCGACCACTAGGGGGCACTCGGAGCGCGGTCAAGTTCGTTTTCCTTGCCACTGTTCTATAGATTCGGCAATCTTACAAAGATATCAATACCAATTTTAATAGTATGTAACCATTATAGTATGCCATATAGATATATGTATACCAATACAAATTATACGTTTCAACCAGATGGTGGAATTGGCAGACGTTCCCTTAGGCATCATGCGCCGGCAGCGGGTCAAAGCAATCTCGAGTATAAATGTGTAGCTATAATGCATGCAACATTAGGTGATTTTGAATTAATATTTCATGTCGATATACAGTGGTTACACACACTTACACTGATCATAGTATTGATATCTTTGTAAGTATCATTTCCGTTGTGTTGTGCACTACTGGGCCACCGTAAATACTAACTGACTCCATAACCTGTCTATAAACAGTCAGAGTACAGTTCTGAGAACATATTTAACATCATAAATATTTATATCCTGTATCTTTTTGATTAAAATCACAACATTTTATTCAAGGCATCTGAGTAACAAACACTGGGTTGTCGCGTCTGACCCGGGATCAGCGTAGCACAAGAACTACCCAAACACTGGGTTGTTACGTCTGACCCGGGATCTGTGTAACACAAAACTACCCAATCACTGGGTTGTTACGTCTGACCCGGATCTGGGTAATACAAAAACTACCCAAACACTGGGTTGTTGCGTCTGACCCGGGATCAGAGTAACACAAGAACTGCCCAAACACTGGGTTGCGCCTGACCCGGATCTGCGTAACACAAGAACTACCCAAACACTGGGTTGTTACATCTGACCCGGGATCTGTGTAACACAAAAACTACCCAAACACTGGGTTGTTACGTCTGACCCGGGATCTGTGTAATACAAGAACTACCCAAACACTGGGTTGTTACGTCTGACCCGGGATCTGTGTAACACAAGAACTACCCAAACACTGGGTTGTTACTTGACCCGGGATCAGTCCCAGGGTCTACCCAAACACTGGGTTGTTAATCTGGGTACAAGAACTACCCAAACACTGGGTTGTTACGTCTGACCCGGGATCTGTGTAACACAAGAACTACCCAAACACTGGGTTGTTACGTCTGACCCGGGATCTGTGTAACACAAAAACTACCCAAACACTGGGTTGTTACGTCTGACCCGGGATCTGTGTAATACAAGAACTACCCAAACACTGGGTTGTTACTTCTGACCCAGGATTTGTCTGAACTACCCAAACACTGGGTTGTTATCTGTGGGATAACACAAGAACTACCCAAACACTGGGTTGTTACATCTGACCCGGGATCTGGGTAACACAAAAACTACCCAAACACTGGGTTGTTACGTCTGACCCGGGATCTGTGTAATACAAGAACTACCCAAACACTGGGTTGTTACTTCTGACCCGGGATCTGTGTAACACAAAAACTACCCAAACACTGGGTTGTTACTTCTGACCCAGGATCTGTGTAACACAAGAACTACCCAAACACTGGGTTGTTACTTCTGACCCAGGATCTGTGTAACACAAAAACTACCCAAACACTGGGTTGTTACGTCTGACCCATGAGCTTGGTAACACAAAACTACCCAAACACTGGGTTGTTACGTCTGACCCATTCTGACCAAAAACTACCCAGGATCTGATCTAAACACAAAACTACCCAAACACTGGGTTGTTACGTCTGACCCATGAGCTCGGTAACACAAAAACTACCCAAACACTGGGTTGTTACGTCTGACCCGGGATCTGTGTAACACAAAAACTACCCAAACGTTCAAGAAATAACCCAAAATAAATTGACCCAAAAGGCTCAACACAGGACTCCTGTAGAAAAAATAAGCCAAGATTTTGTCGAGTGGATGATCTGTGATCTGTAAGTTTGCGTTCCTCAGTGCAGTGATAGTTCTTGTACAGGATGCTTGTGTAATGGCGGAGCGATGCCGGTCAGATCACAGATGGACAGGTGCATTCCGCTGCTCAATCCCGTACAGAAGCCAGAGAGAATCTCGCACCTGCTGTTTGCATGCAAATTCACAATTATGTTTTCTACACTGATTGTTAATTTTCTCAAAACATCTCAATTGGAAGCAGATGTGTTGCTGTGTCAGGAAGTGAGTCTGCATATGCATGAAAATGAATGTCGCGCAGCAAACGAGTCTGATATCTGAATCACACACACTCAGGAAGAGATGCACGTGCTGTAACTCTTAGGCTGTTTTCACACTTGGTCCTTTTCAGGGGTCTGAGCGCGGTTCGCGTGGTTTTTGGCCCATATGTGAACACTCCAAACGATCTCAGACTCCTTTAAAGTGAACCGAGCCGAGACCGTCTCGGGAGGTGGTCTGGGAACGGTTCGATCTCATCTTATGGTACGGTTCGCTAAAAACACGCAATCTGAACACAAACCGCTCTGGAAGTCGCAAACAGAAAAATCAAATAAGCCCAATGTAGTTTGGTCATCAGATGCCTCCGTACAAATCGGCTGTTCATCATGGCTGCTGCTTCTGGCAAATCTCTAATTATTCGTTCACAACTTGCACTTGTTTATTGCGGTTTCATACGCTTCCGAACTGTGTAAGAGAGACGCGGCTGCACGCCTGGCCAGTTTAAAATGGTTTTACGAGCGCACACCTAAAGCGCATTCACAGGAGCCAGCGGTCACAGCGCATGTACTAAACAGAATCTTTAGCGTCTTATTGCATTTATTTTAAAATGTCAAAAACGCACAAGTTTCACATAAACAGGTGGTTTTGTCTTAAGTGAATGTAAACATCTGCATATACTAGCCTGATATAAGAACCAGTGGAGTACGTCATACAGTGAAGAATGATTATTCCATTTCTTACTTGAATGCTGCTTTAGGCATACCTATACTTTACCTGGGAAATTTAAAGCAGTTTATTTCATTTGTATATTTCTTTTATTATTTTATTGTATTGTTTATGTTCCAGTATGCTGATGTTATCATTGCCTTATGTGTTCATGTTATCATGTGTGATATAGCTAGTGCAAGAATATGTAGTATTGCAAAAAAAAAAAATGCTACAGCATTTGTAGCAATGTCATAAAAAAAATCTTTACAAACAAATATCTTTGATACTGAGGCACAATGTAAGAGAATGGGATCATGTTGAAGGCCATAGGGTCAGCCATCAAACACTGAACTGGACTAGTATGAACACAAAGGGGTCTGAGACCACATTCCTACTAAAGTGGACCAAAAAAGGATCCGAGTCCTCTTTCAGGTACAGGGACAGTGTGAACGTGAAGAGAACTGGGTCCTTTTTCACTTGGTTCACCTCTTGGTCCACTTAAGGGAGTCTGAGTCCGGTTCTTTTAAAGAGGACCCAAGTGTATTATAATTAACCATCAGATGTTCCTTACTGTACACTCTCAGAAATAAAGCTTCTCTATCGGCATCGATGGATCCATGAAGAACCTTTAACATCCACGGAATCGTTCCAGGTTCTTTATAGTGGACAAGGGTTCTGTTCACTGAAAGGTTTTTAGGGGAATTGCAGGTTGACACTTTTTCCAGTTGAAACACTGTGTTCATCGAGTGCTGTAGATGATGCATCATTTATATATATCCATGAAGAGAAATGATTCCTCTAAACACTGAGTGTGTGTCACAGCAGCTGCGCTCAGAGGACAGAATCTCATCAGCTCTCCTCTGCTGCAGGTGTGTGTGTGTGTGTGTGTGTTCTTCATCTCAATCTCTTTTGCTCTCTTTGTACCCAGTTCCACACTATTGTCCCCGGATCGATCCGTGTTCCAGTCTTTCACAAAGCTTCTGAAGTCACTGTGGTTTTCTTCTCTTAAACCTCCGTCAGGTGAAGCGGGCGAATCACTAACACGTGCTCTGCTCATTAGTTCAGTCCTAATTAAAACAAGCATCGGCATCACAGTGCTGTGCGTTTTCTTTGGCATCTCTTGGGTTCAGTGTTAGTTTGTGCATATACACACCAGTTTTCATGTTCGAACAGTTTATGTTTCACCGCCTCCTGCTCCTCGCCGTGAGAATACAAACGTATAGCTCTTGAAAGGCGACGCACACACACGCTGAATAGAGCCGATTGTTCCTGTATTCTCCAGAGAGCTGTGTTTACTACAGCAACACACACGCCTCTGCTTATACACGCACTGAATTACTGCAATATACATTCATTTGTTTCAAAGAAGATTGTTTTGTTTGGGTGGAATGTTTTCTGTAATAGATTGGGTAGTTTCCAATGTGTGAAGTTGAGAAATGTTTTCAACCTTATTTTTATAGAAAATATCAGCTAGAATATCTACATTTCGTTTCTCTCATTAGCTTGTGTTTTCTGGCTTTGAGAATGATTTGTAAATTCAGGTCTTTGCAGACACAACGATAGTCATTTATCTAGTTCCTGAATGATTCAGTGTTTTAGAACCGATCGATTAAGTGAATGATTCAATGACTCACTCGTAAAGACAGTCGCTTGTCTAGTTCCTGAATGATTCAGTGTTTTAGAACAGATCGATTAAGTGAACGATTCAATGACTCACTCGTAAAGACAGTCGCTTGTCTAGTTCCTGAATGATTCAGTGTTTTAGAACAGATCGATTAAGTGAACGATTCAGTGACTCACTCGTATAGACAGTCGCTTGTCTAGTTCCTGAATGATTCAGTGTTTTAGAACAGATCGATTAAGTGAATGATTCAATGACTCACTCGTAAAGACAGTCGCTTGTCTAGTTCCTGAATGATTCAGTGTTTTAGAACAGATCGATTAAGTGAACGATTCAGTGACTCACTCATAAAGACAGTCGCTTGTCTAGTTCCTGAATGATTCAGTGTTTTAGAACAGATCGATTAAGTGAACGATTCAATGACTCACTCGTAAAGACAGTCGCTTGTCTAGTTCCTGAATTATTGAATCCTTCACTTAATCGGTCTGTTCTAAAACACTGAATCTTACAAATTAGATTATTGAGCAGGAGCGTTAGTGTTAATGCAGAAAAGTATACGTAATTAGTGATTTAAGTATTGATCAATTAGTGTTATTTGATAGTGAGAACAGAGTCTCATATCCACTGACAGAACATTCCCAGCGGATCCTTTGAGCTCGGTCAGTCTTTGAGTCTCT
>JAGHMJ010004474.1:340000-350000 GCA_018749465.1 Paracanthobrama guichenoti | reverse complement strand
TGTGTGTGAGAGAGAGAGAGTTTGTGTATGTGTGTGTGAGAGAGAGAGAGAGAGAGAGAGAGAGAGAGAGTGTGTGTGTGTGTGAGAGAGAGAGAGAGAGAGAGAGAGAGAGTTTGTGTGTGTGTGTGTGTGTGTGTGAGAGAGAGAGAGTTTGTGTATGTGTGTGTGAGAGAGAGAGAGAGAGAGAGAGTTTGTTTGTGTGTGTGTGTGTGTGAGAGAGAGAGAGAGAGAGAGAGAGAGAGAGAGAGTTTGTGTGTGTGTGTGTGAGAGAGAGCGAAACCCAGAGCTGGAATAAAAGACGAGCCCATGACATCTCGTTCTCAAAAGAGCCGCACGTTCAAAGGGTCACTCTGCATTTCCATCACAATCAGACCCATCTGTCCACGCTTGGCCCGCCCTCAGCTGTGTGTGTGTGTGTGTGTGTGAGAGAGAGAGAGTGTGGTGAGTGAGTGAGTGAGTGAGTGAGTGAGTGAGTGAGTGAGTGAGTGAGTGAGTGAGTGAGTGAGTGAGTGAGTGAGTGAGTGAGTGAGTGAGTGAGTGAGTGAGTGAGTGAGTGAGTGAGTGTGTGTGTGTGTGTGTGTGTTTGTGACATATCAGGACACAAATGTATATAATGACACAGGTATTACAAGGAGAGGGTGACATATGAGGACATTACCTTATAAATCATACAGAATGAGTTTTTTTGGGAGAAAGTAAAAATGTGCAGTTTCCTGTGATGGGTAGATTTAGGGGTATTGTGTGTGTGAGAGAGAGAGAGAGAGAGAGAGAGAGAGAGCGTGTGTGTGTGTGTGTGTGAGAGTGTGAGTGTGTGTGTGAGTGTGTGTGTGGGCACAAATGAGATGTTTAGATTCTGTCTTTCCTCCGCCGTGAGAGTAACTAACCGTCTCGTCCTCTGGTGTCTCTGATGAAGATCTGATGTGGTGAGTGTGTTCATTTCACCGCAGCGAGAGCTTCACTCTCAGACTCAGCCGTACGCAAGAATAACCGTCTCTCTCGTCGCGTGTTGACGAGTATAACATCAGTCGGAGGATCGCAGGTGATCGCTGGCTGAAACTGATCCACATGCATGCAGTGGTTTGTGTCCCAGCGTTGCAGGATTGAAGTGATGCGTTTGAGCTCCCGAGCGCACCGTAACACACGGATCTGAGAGGAAATGCACACACACTGGTTTCTGTTGTCATGCAGCTCACGTTATGCTGGGTGATGTTTTTTTGCAAAGACGCTACAACTGTAGAGATTCAATTTGTTTCACAATCACCCCATTGAACATCATTCTGATGGTGTCGCGTGTCTCTTACTGTCGGCAAGGGCATTTCCTCCAGTCGGCATTCAGATCATGATGGACTAAATATGAGTTTGACTAATGGACCGCACCGACTTTAATCAGCACTGCTGGAGAGATGGGACGCTTTTACAGAATAACTGTGCCAAAATAAACAAAACATGAAGCAAAAAATAATTAAGCAACACTGTGGTAGTGTTACTGAATGAATCAGTGTTTTTGAACGAATCAGAAGAATCAATGATTCAGTGACTCACTCATGAAGACAATAACTTGTTCTGTTCTTGAATGAATTGATGTGTTTGAACGAATCTGTTGAATGAACGATTCAGCGATTCACCCATACTCGTTTGGTTCCTCATTGAATCAGTGTTTTCCGATGAATGAATGATTCAAACTCGGTTATAATAGTCACTTGTCGCCACCTACTGGTGTAACTATGAATAACTTTAGGAGAGAGTCACAGTGGAATCACACTCTAAAACACACTGTTGTAGAAAATAAAATAAGATAATAGTTTAATTGTGATATGAACAATTAAAGATAAATCCCAGTTGAAAGCGAAAGACAGCAGCGTGACTGAGCTCCACCTGATCCTCGGCCGCGCTCCACAGGCCGCCAGCTCTTCAGCCTCTCCCCTCTGGCTGTAGTTCGGACTCAGTTGGTAATTGGCCCTGCTGATTCTCCAAACACAGAGGGTGTGCTGGCGCACGGCGGGCGTCTCTCCTCTCTCGGCACGGGGTCATTAGAGAGCCGCCACGCTGTGAGCTGTGATTCCCATGAGTCTCTCTGTCTTAATGCAGCGACAGAAGGACAAAGCCAGCAGGGTTAAAGATGAAAGAGCTCAGAGCATACGGGCCGCGGCCGCGTTTAACGGCTTTTGTGCGGGTGCTGGAGTTACAGCTGGAGCAGATGAAGGAGGGGTGGAGAGCCGGAGTAATTAACCCATCAGGGTTCAAGTGTTCCTCAATCTAATGAAGTTATACATCAGTTCAGTCTCAGGTCTGTTCTGATTAAATTACATGAAGTACAGTTCAATGCACGCACAAGTATTTGTTTGCATTGATATAGTTTTTCTTTTGGATGATAAATACTTCATACTCCTAATTCTTTTCAGTGGCAGGAAAACACCAAAGATAAAGTGTTCTGGGCTGGTTACTCTCACGGTGAACTCCGTGTTAATGTGATGGTTCTTGTATACAAACTGCCTGTGCTAAGAGTCAAGGTTATTATCATTTACTAAAATTATTAGTAAAATTATTAGTAAATAGACGGACGGACAGATAGTTGAAGGAAAAAAGAGGAGCGTCAGACAGAGAGATAGATGGAGAGACACACAGACGGACAAACACACAGAGAGACAGACAGATAGACGGATGGAGAGACAGACATACAGACGGACGGACAGACAGAGAGACAGACAAAGAGACGGACAGACAGACAGAGAGACAGACAGAGAGACAGACAAAGAGACGGACAGACAGAGAGACAGACAAAGAGACGGACGGACAGACAGAGAGACAGAAAAAGAGACGGACGGACAGACAGACAGAGAGACAGACAAAGAGACGGACGGACAGACAGACAGAGAGACAGACAAAGAGACGGACAGACAGAGAGACAGACAAAGAGACGGACGGACAGACAGAGAGACAGACAGACAGAGAGACAGACAAAGAGATGGACAGACCGACAGAGAGACAGACAAAGAGATGGACAGACAGACAGAGAGACAGACAAAGAGACGGATGGACAGACAGAGAGACAGACAGACAGAGAGACAGACAAAGAGATGGACAGACCGACAGAGAGACAGACAAAGAGACGGACGGACAGACAGAGAGACAGAAAAAGAGACGGACAGACAGACAAACAGAGAGACAGACAAAGAGACGGACAGACAGAGAGACAGACAAAGAGACGGACGGACAGACAGAGAGACAGAAAAAGAGACGGACGGACAGACAGACAGAGAGACAGACAAAGAGACGGACGGACAGACAGAGAGACAGACAAAGAGACGGACAGACAGACAGAGAGACAGACAGAGAGACAGACAAAGAGAGGACGGACAGACAGACAGACAGACAGACAGACAAAGAGAGAGACGGGACGGACAGACAGAGAGACAGACAAAGAGACGGACGGACAGACAGACAGAGAGACAGACAAAGAGACGGACAGACAGAGAGACAGACAAAGAGACGGGTGGACAGACAGACAGACAGAGAGAGACAAAGAGAGGACAGACAGAGAGACAGACAAAGAGATGGACGGACAGACAGAGAGACAGACAAAGAGACGGACGGACAGACAGAGAGACAGACAGACAGAGAGACAGACAAAGAGATGGACAGACCGACAGAGAGACAGACAAAGAGACGGACGGACAGACAGAGAGACAGAAAAAGAGACGGACAGACAGACAAACAGAGAGACAGACAAAGAGATGGACAGACAGAGAGACAGACAAAGAGACAGACAGACAGACGGAGAGACAGACAAAGAGACAGACAGACAGACGGAGAGACAGACAGAGAGACGGACAGACAGACAGAGAGACGGACAGACAGATGGACAGACAGATGGACGGACAGACAGACAGACAGACGGAGAGACAGACAGACAGACGGACAGACAGACAGACAGACGGACAGACAGACGGACAGACAGACAAAGAGACAGACAGACAGACAGACAGACGGAGAGACAGACAAAGAGACGGACAGACAGACAGACAGACGGACAGACAGACGGACAGACAGACAGAGAGGCAGACAGAGACGGACAGATAGATAGATAGATAGATAGACAGACAGACAGACAGACAGACAGACAGACAGACAGGTTGAGTAGGCGTGAATAGACATCTGCTCCCGTCTTTTATTCCCATCCTTTCTCTGTCCCTCCTGCCATGGAGTCAGGTGGCGTGGAGACGTGTGTGTGTCGGCCCCTGATGGAGTCTGGCCCTTAATGACTCTGCACACATGGGGCCGCGTACTGATGGCAGTTGTGTTTGTTTGTTTGTGTGTTTGGTTTGGCTGCTCGATGGCACTTGACCGGGAGGTTCTCGCAGCATCTTCACCGTCACAGACAGGATTTAGATGGATCCCCTCTCTCTCTCTCTCTCCCGCCGGTGCCAGAACCACCATCTGCGGCGCGGCTCCACAGCGAAACAAAGCTCGCGTCAGCCGCGTCTCTCTGTGTGCTTCTTACATTTACTGGGAAGTTGGAGGACAAACTGGTTTGCAGTAAAGCCTCAGCAGTGGCAGCTCGAGCAGATTGAGCTGAAGGTCTGCAGGATCCCGCTGTGTTTGTTTAGTCTTCTGCATTTAAAGTCAATTTAAGGTCCATAGAGCCGCACAATAAAAAGCTATGAAATTGGCTGCAGTTATAAGAAGAGAAAATGTTTAGGTTCTGTCACTCAAACCCTCTAGTGCCACTAACACATTTTCAAGCCAAGTCAGCTTTATTTCTACAGCGCTTTATACAGTACAGATTGTTTCAAATCATAGTTGTGCTGTCATTCTTTTGGTTCTGGAATACACTATATTGCCAAAAGTTTTGTGATGCTGTCTTTACATGCACATGAACTTTAATGCCATCCCATTCTTAATCCGTAGGGTTTAATATGGAGTCGGCCCACCCTTTGCAGCTCTAACAGCTTCAGCTCTTCTGGGAAGGCTTTCCACAAGGTTTAGGAGTGTGTTTATGGGAATTTGTGACCATTCTTCTAGAAGCGCATTTGTGAGGTCAGGCACTGATGTTGGACGAGAAGGCCTGGCTCCAGTCTCCGCTCTAATTCATCCCAAAGGTGTTCTATCGGGATGAGGTCAGGACTCTGTGCAGGCCAGTCAAGTTCCTCCACACCAAACTCGCTCATCCATGTCTTTATGGACTGACGCTTTGTGCACTGGAGCGCAGTCATGTTGGGACAGGAAGGGGCCGTCCCCAAACTGTTCCCACAAAGTTGGGAGCATGAAATTGTCCAAAATGTCTTGGTGAAGCATTAAGAGTTCCTTTCACTGGAACTAAGGGGCCAAGCCCAACCCCTGAAAAACAACCCCACCCCATAATCCCCCCTCCACCAAACTTTACATTTGGCAGAATGCAGTCAGGCAAGTCCCGTTCTCCTGGCAACCACCAAACCCAGACTCGTCCATGGGATTGTCAGACAGAGAAGCGTGATTGGTCACTCCAGAGAACACGTCTCCACTGCTCTAGAGTCTGCATCCCACGCTTTGCATTGCACTTGGTGATGTAAGGCTTGGATGAGCTGTTCGCCATGGAAACCCATTCCATGAAGCTCTCTACGCACTGTTCTTGAGCTTATCTGAAGGCCACAGAAGTTTGGAGGTCTGGAGCTATTGACTCTGCAGAAAGTTGGAGACTTCTGCGCACTGTGACCCTCAGCATGCGCTGACCCCGCTCTGTGATTTCACTTCGTGGTTGAGTTGCTGTTGTTCCCAATTGCTTCCACTTTGTTATAATTCCACTAACAGTTGAGTGTGGAATATTTAGTAGTGAGGAAATGTCAGGAATGGACTTATTGCACAGGTGGCAACCTCCTGAGAGCGACCCATTCTTTCACAAATGTGTGTAGAAGCGTCTGCATGCCTAGTGCTTGATTTATACACCTGTGCCATGAAGGGATTGAACACCTGAACTCAGGGATTTGAAGGGGCGGCCCAATACTTTTGGCAATATAGTGTATCTTCAGCTGTTTTGTGCCATGGATAACTGTTGATTTTTCTGCTTGTGCTCACAATCTTCACTCATTTGCTACAGTAATAAAGCCATGCTTGTTCAGATCTAATTGTGATTCATGTAATATTACACTGAATGTGGTGCGTAATTTCACTTTGCAGAAATAATAGCAGCTCAGACGCCTGCAGGAGAAACGCTCAGCTCTGTCTTTAATTATTTGGCTGCTGGACACGACCAGTAAATCCATCATCGGAATAACCAGGATGGTTTTGGTTGGAGGCCGTTTGATTTGTTGCTGGAGTCACGGGTGGCACTGGAGGTTCAGGTTAATTCAGCGATATACTGTGAGTGGATGGACCTGAATCCGAGTCCGCGGCAGCTAATGGACACAAGGTTATTGGAAACACCAGATTCTTTATTTGTCATCAAGGCGTTACGGTCTGAGCTCACTTCCAATTCCTCTTCTGGCCTTTATTTCCCGCTGCTCTCAGAAAATTCATTTCAGAGACTTTAACCTCAACAATACCTTAATGAATCAGACCCGAGCCGGCGGATTTACGGGTCAAATCACCTCACAAACACACACTTCAGAGCCGTCCTGTGTGCCGATAAGCCCAGCCCGTCACATCGGCATTAAGCCCTGGATATGAGCTTCAGGGTCATGGATCCATGATTCGGGATCAACCCCATAAGTTTTCCAGTGGCTGGGAAGATAAATCCTGCTTTAAAAGAGCGCCGTTACCAAACACAAAGCCAAGGATGGATCTCACAGATGTAGAGGTTCACGCTAGCCATTTTGTTTTGGGGTGGGATAATGACGGGTTATTAGCGTCTGAGTCAGACTTCAGCTGTCTGGAGGAGAGAGATTGTCGACTGTGATTGTTATTCTGTCACGTCCATCACATCGAGATCTAGAGTTTGTTTTGCAAAAGCTGTAAAACCTACAAACCACGACTTACACCTTAAAAATCAAGGCTAAATAACTGTGATTAAAGCGAATGACAACAGGAGAAACCGTTGTGTTTTCATGCACTGCTCAGTTTTCAGCTCTATTCTGCTTTAGACTAGTGGAAGGAAAGCAACTGTTTTATTTTATTGCACTTTATCTATTTGCGTCTGTAGTTTTCAATCTAAATCCATCTCTGTAAAGTCAGAAGTTGAAAACTTAAAGTCTCCACTTCAGCAGCTTTACATTTTATTCCTAAAAAATATGATGAAGTGGATTTTTTTTTTCTGTGCTAAAGAGAGAAATCCAGAATCCACTCTGGAAAAACCTTTTAATATGTCAACAAAATCAAACAGAATTATGAAATGTTCAGATTTCTGTTCTGGAAATGTATGCAAATGAGTGCATATTTAATTAGATAATGCCTCATTTGCATATTTAAACAACATTTCAGAAAATGTTTGCAGTTTTTAATGTAATCAATCAGCTGGGGGAAGTATGATGACATATATTAATATTAATATAACATATCAAATGTTGAAAGTGAGACATTTTGAAATGTCATGCCAAATATTGGCTCATTTTGGATTTCATGAGAGCTACACATTCCAAAAAAGTTGGGACAGGGAGCAATAAGAGGCCGGAAAAGTTAAATGTACATATAAGGAACAGCTGGAGGACCAATCTGCAACTTATTAGGTCAATTGGCAACATGATTGGGTATAAAAAGAGCCTCTCAGAGTGGCAGTGTCTCTCAGAAGTCAAGATGGGCAGAGGATCACCAATTCCCCCAATGCTGCGGCCAAACATACTGGAGCAATATCAGAAAGGAGTTTCTCAGAGAAACACTGCAAAGAGTTTGAAGTTCTCATCATCTACAGTGCATAATATCATCCAAAGATTCAGAGAATCTGGAACAATCTCTGTGCGTAAGGGTCAAGGCCGGAAAACCATACTGGATGCTGTGATCTCCGGCCCTTAGACGGCACTGCATCACATACAGGAATGCTACTGTAATGGAAATCACAACATGGGCTCAGGGATACTTCCAGAAAACATTGTCATGAACACAATCCACCGTGCCATTCGCCGCTGCCGGCTAAAACTCTACAGGTCAGAAAAGAAGCCATATCTAAACATGATCCAGAAGCGCAGGCGTTTTCTCTGGGCCAAGGCTCATTTAAAATGGACTGTGGCAAAGTGGAAAACTGTTCTGTGGTCAGACCAATCAAAATCTGAAGTTCTTTTTGGAAAACTGGGACGCCATGTCATCCGGACTAAAGAGGACAAGGACAACCCAAGTTGTTGTCAGCGCTCAGTTCAGAAGCCTGCATCTCTGATGGGATGGGGTTCATGAGTGCGTGTGGCATGGGCAGCTTACACATCTGGAAAGGCACCATCAATGCTGAAAGGGATATCCAAGTTCTAGAACAACATCTGCTCCCATCCAGACGTCGTCTCTTTCAGGGAAGACCTTGCATTTTCCAGCATGACAATGCCAGACCACACACTGCATCAATTACAACATCATGGCTGCGTAGAAGAAGGATCCGGGTACTGAAATGGCCAGCCTGCAGTCCAGATCTTTCACCATAGAAAACATTTGAGCATCATAAAGAGGAAGATGCCACAAAGAAGACCTGAGACAGTTGAGCAACTAGAAGCCTGTATTAGACAAGAATGGGACAACATTCCTATTCCTAAACTTGAGCAGCTTGTCTCCTCAGTCCCCAGACGTTTGCAGACTGTTAGGAAAAGAAGAGGGGATGCCACACAGTGGGAAACATGGCCTTGTCCCAACTTTTTTGAGATGTGTTGATGCCATGAAATTTAAAATCAACTTATTTTTCCCTTAAAATGATACATTTTCTCAGTTTAAATATTTGATATGTCATCTATGTTGTGTTCTGAATAAAATATTGACATTTGAAACTTCCACATCATTGCATTCTGTTTTTATTCACAATTTGTACAGTGTCCCAACTTTTTTGGAATCAGGTTTGTATATATATATTTGTGTGTGTGTGTATATATATATATATATATATATATATATATATATATATATATATATATATATATATATATATATATATATATATATATTATATATATATATATATTACCTGTACCATATTATAGTCTTGAAAGAAAGAAAGAAAACAAAATAACAAGAGAAAAAGCATGTTTTACAGTAAAATGTGTTGCAATGAAATGCTTTTAATATCGTTTACAGCATGAAAACACTAGTGTGTTGTAGTGTAAATAACTCTAAATTGATTATATTTCATTGTCATTTGTTCTACTGATGGTGTGATGAAATCTCTCTAACTCTAATGAATCGATCTCTGAGTGAAAATTATACAAGAGCTAATGCAACGAGAGAATGACCTGACTCTAGATTTACTGCTCTATATGCTCTGAAACATCATCATATTACACTAAATATTAAATAAATTAGCACATATATTTCAACACATAAATCAAATCAAGTCACCTTTATTTATACAGTCCAATTGTTTCAAAGCACCTTCACAGTTTTAACAGGAAAATAATGCAACAGAATGGAAAAACATAATGGAGGGATGAATCATTTTCCATTTCCATTTTCCTGCTGTGGCTCCTCTCATTGGTCACATGACCTTCCCTGGGTCACATGCCCTCCATGGGTCAAACGAACTCCCGTGGGTCACATTACCTCTCGTGGGTCACACGACCTCCCGTGGGTCAAACGATCTCCCGTGGGTCACATTACCTCCCGTGGGTCACATTACCTCCCGTGGGTCAAACGATCTCCCGTGGGTCACATTACCTCCCGTGGGTCACATGATCTCCCGTGGGTCACACGATCTCCCGTGGGTCACAGTACCTCCCGTTGGTCACATGATCTCCCGTGGGTCAAACGGTCTCCCGTGGGTCAAATTAACTCCCGTGGGTCACATTACCCTCGTGGGTCACATTACCCCCCGTGGGTCACATTACCTCCCGTGTGTCACATTACCTCCCGTGGGTCACATGATCTCCCGTGGGTCACATTACTCCCGTGGGTCACATTACCTCCC
>JAGHMJ010004474.1:322500-332500 GCA_018749465.1 Paracanthobrama guichenoti | reverse complement strand
AAATGGAAAATATAAAAATAAAAACGTCTAGTCTAAACTAAAATATTTATAAAAACTCTAACATTAATAACTCAGATTGCGGTGCTGTTTGAAACATGCGCAGTAACGATAACTGGGATATGTAGCTCGTTTTATCATGTCTTTTCCTCTGTAGAATTACAGTCACACGTATTATTATGGGTTATGGTGGTGGTTTATTATAATGGGTAAAGCGTGAAGATTCACGTTCATCTGAACGCCGTGAAATATAGATTGATTTATGATTTATGAGTGTTTGACTGAAAGTGTGTCATTTAGTGTGTGTACGGTTCTTAGTTTTGGAGGAGATTACGTCTCATATTTAGGGAAGAATGGAGCGATGGATAAAGAGAAAGGGATGAGAGGAGAGATTGGGATTTGCAGCGCTCAGATTAACGTCCGTGTGTGTTTGTGCTCTTCAGAAGATCCGAACTCCTGCCAAACTGATTCCTGTCCTGCAGATTCTTCATAGCTTCAGTCATTTGTGTCTTGAATGTTCAGATATTCGTGCTGGAAAGAAGAACATCATGTTAGAGCAGAAACAGGAGCGCTGATGATCTGGTGTTTTCAGTGTTAGGTCAGAGTTTGGTCAGTCGTGTGTGTTTTCCGGGTGTTTGTGACCGGATGCCCTTCAGAGCGCTGGAGGACGGATGAGTCCGGCTCATCTCTCTCATTCTCCCGGTAGTTCTGTGCGCTTTATTTCCCTCCGCTGGAAGGACTCTTTATGATCACAGAGGTCAGCAAACAAGAGCGATGGACAGAGAAGAACACACAAACACCACAGCCCTTCAGCCGTCCTGAGTGTGACGGATCTCATCTAACGGTCCTTTAGTTATGGAGAGATCCGGTGGATGTTAAAGGTTCTTCATGGAACCATCGATGCCCATGAACAGATTCTGATTTGGTCCCGGTCAGAATAATGAAGTGACATCTGGTCAGTGTTCTGTTGTGTTTCTGAGGAATCGCTCTCGTCTCGTTACCGCTCGTCCAGGTTTGGTGGAGCGTCTGCGGCTCAGCCGTGATTAATGAACACAATCTTTACAGTCGCGGCTGACGCTCAACTCGTGCGACGCTTCATAATCCGCATCGCTGTAATGAAGTACGCTAGAGTTATTAATCACGTCATGTGCAGAAAGAGCTGGAGATGGTGTGTTGAGATACTGGAGGAGTGTGTGTGTGTGTGTGTGTGTGTGTGTGTGTGTGTGTGTGTGTCTGAGACACTCTCATCCTGTAGGATCAGATCTGGGATATTTCTGTCTGTGTTCTGAACCGCTGCTTGCTTCTGTGAGACACACACACTTATTACCCATGATGCCTCAGTCCTTGTTGAACGTGGAAGTGAAATTATGTTTCAGACCCGGTGAGAAAAACCACAATATGAAACATCTGCGGTTATTGTTAGTCTTATGAAAGTGAATCATCTGAGCAATAATACAGGCTTTATTTAATCATATCTCAGAGCATTCAAACTGTTGTTCCTGTTCTTTAATTCTCCTCAGAGTTATGATGCTAGAAATGTTGCCTTGGCAAATACATGAGATAACATAAGTTTATTTGAATTATGTCAAGTTAATTAAGTTAGTTAACATACATTTAATTTCAAGTATCTCTCTCTCTTTCACACACACACACACACACACACACACACACACACACACACACACACACACACACACACACACACACACACACACACACACACACACACACACACACACACTCACACACACACACACACACACACACACACACACACACACACAGACACACACACACACACACACACACACACACACACACACACACACAGACACACGACACACACACGCACACAGACACACACACACACACACACACACACACACACACACACACACACACACACACAGACACACACACACACACACACACACATCACACAGACACACACACACACACACACATCATTCAGACACACACACACACACACACACACACACAGACACACACACACACACAGGCACACAGACACACACACACACACACACACACACACACACACACACACACACACACACACACACACACACACACACACACACACACACACACACATACACACATACACACAGGCACACAGACACACACACACACACACACACACACACACACACACACACACACACACACACACACACACACACACACACACACACACACACACACACACACACACACACACACACACACACACACACACAGACACAGACACACACAGACACACACACACACACAGACACACAGGCACACAGACACACACACACACACACACACACACACACACACAGACACACACACACACACATACACACAGACACACAGACACACAGGCACACAGACACACACAGACACACACACACACAGACACACAGGCACACAGACACACACACACACACACACACACACATACACACATACACACACACACACACACACACACACACACACACACACACACAGACACAGACACAGACACACAGACACACACACACACACACACACACACATTTCTGCTTGAGATGCTGGTGATACTGAGTGTGTGTCGTTGATCTATAACTCAGTTGAACAGCAGTAAATGCTTCTCTGCATCACGAACAGAAGCCCGGCGTCCTCAACCTTTTATTCTACTTCTGTTATGGCCAATTATATCTGAATAATGTCTTCATCTGCAGCAAATGCGCTTCTCTGGGACTATTTCTCATACATTACCATGAACATTCCCCAGATCAGGACAACTACTTAATTATGCATGTTTATGTAAACAAGCACGCGCTCGACCTTTACGCGATGAGGATGAGTCCGTGTTTCATGAAACAGATCGCGGCTAATGACGGTGCCAGGTGAAGAGCTCTTCTATATCTTAACGCTTATTCAAATGGGCTTTCACGACGTGAGGCTTTATGTCGCCATGGAAACAAATGGACGTTTCTTAGAAATGGCTCGTATTAAGGACGGACAAATCTACTGTTGATTTACAGACTTGAAGGCTTCTGATCCATCAGGTGCTTATGAAGGTAAAGTGTCACATGTTGAATGTGAGAGAGGAGCGTGTGTGCAGATGAAGTCCATGTCGTTCTGCGTTTGTACACACTCATGGCTTTAGGGCTTCTCTGGACCGCTTTATACGTGATTCTGCTGTTATTTATCTTTTAAAAATACAGCCTGTCACAAACCATCAGTTCCTCACAGAAAACCAATGAACATTTGGGTCAATTTGTGTTTCCCGCAGCTCTCATCAGAATGATTGTGTTTGAGTTCAGTGCATAAGTTTGCACACCCCAACTACAAGATCTGCTTTTATTCACCTCACCTTCATTTATCCAGCGCTGTCACAGTATCGATTGTTTCAGAGCAGTTTTACAGTGATAACAGGAGATTAATGTTTTGACTGTACAGCAGCTCTAGAAAGTTATTGTCCAGCTAGAGTACATTTATGATTGATTAATTTCTGTTGTCATAATCATTATTTATTTACTTTGGGTTACTTACACGACACCAGAAACTCTCAATGCGTTCCGGCCGCTCATCCGCCCGGCCACAGCGCCGGCGCTAGAGAACACACACCCAGAGACAGGTTTAGAGACGATAGCGTTATCATTTCCGTGTGAACTACAGTAAACGAGAATCTGTGAGAACGGTGACGCCACGTAAGCGTCACGTGTTTAGTCTACAGGCAAGAGCGTTTGAGTACGTGTGTGTGCAGGCGAGTAGTTTTCCTTTACAGAATGACCACCAAATGACTCGTCTGGCCTGCATAATACAGCGTTTTTAGTCGTTTCCGATAGGGAAAGTGAAGGGAAGGAGGCGTCACAGGGAGAGTCTAGTTGACACGCTCTCTGCAGACACTTCAGGGATGCGTTGGTCATGTCCAGGCGCTGGTCCACCATCTGATCTGGATACGGCCCGGATCCGGCTGACTGCAGTAAACCTCGGGATAAACAGAGAGACTAACATTAGCGTAGATGCCATTCTTCTTATGATGTAACGAGTACATCAGGAGTTATGGGAAGTGTTCCCGGTTCCGGCTGACCTAGTTAATGCAGCCTAACAATCATTTACTGATTTGAATAATAGAGATTGATAATGTTTTATGTGTAAGCCATAGTAAAGAGATGCGTTTTTAGTCTAGATTTAAACTGACAGAGTGTGTCTGCTTCCTGAACAATGCTAGGAAGACTGTTCCAGAGTTTAGGCGCTAAATAGGAAAAGGATCGACCGCCTGCAGTTGATTTTGATATTCTAGGGATTATCAACTGGCCAGAGTTTTGAGACCGCAATAGACGTGATGGAGTATAATGCGTTAAGAGCTCGCTCAAGTACTGGGGAGCTAAACCATTTAGTGCTTTGTAAGTAATAAGCAAGATTTTAAAATGTATACAGCGTTTAATAGGGAGCCAGTGCAGTGTTGACAGAACCGGGCTAATATGGTCACACTTCCTGGTTCTAGTAAGAGCTCGAGCTGCTGCGTTTGGACCAGCTGGAGTTTGTTTATTAAGCGAGCAGGGCAACCACCCAGTAAAGCTTGTCCCAAGAAATATGCTTTTCGTTTGCATTTAAATTTTATGTATGAAGCTGAAACTTCTCAACAGGATGAAAAATGTAGTGGATATTGAGAAGATATGCATATTTTATGATCCCTTTTAATGATCATAAACAGATTCTGCAGGGGGTGTAAACTTATGCGTTTATGTGAAAGACAGTTCTCCATCCATCTGGGTTAACCTGACTCTGCTCAACCAGATAACTTGAGAAGAGAGCAGGCAACCCATCGGCGCAGACCAGTGACCGTGGGAGAGGTCGTTTCACACACCGTTCGTTCTGTGTGTGACAGTTTTATATCCACCTGAATGTGCCATCCGGGAAAAACACAGTCCCCCGGCCGCCTGTTAACTAAAGGCCAGCGGCGCATCCATTCATTTCAGCAGGACAGATAGAGGAGGCTTCAGCTTTAATCAAAGAGACCGTGCCGAGCTCCTCTACGGGCTTGACGTGATGCCGATAACAGGATCGGCAGTGAATACAGCTAAACTAGACGCGCGCGCAACGCTTCATATTTTCACATCTGACCATGCTTCTGGTTGGTGAGACTTGTTGATCGGACGCTAAATCCTCTTAACATCTGCTTCCAATCCCTTCCGGCTAGTTTATAGATTCTGCAGATATCAATGCGGCTCCCAAATCCATTATGAATAAACGCCTCGTCCCGGAGGCGGGGTGGATTGATTCCAGTCACGATAAATGAAAGTTAGCAGTGCAGCAGCTGGAGGCGAAACTAAACGACGGCGCCAACACTCGCTTGAGTTTCTGCTCGTCATTGGATAACTCAATCACAGTCACCTGTGAAGGAAAGATCAGACTTCAAAATAATCATGGACGGATCTGATCATGACGAACGGCACTGCTGTCTATCAGGATGCGCCTCCATCTCTATACCTAAAACATTACAGAAATCATTTTGTTGCATTAAATGAAACTGTACTTTTAGTTCCCAGGATGATGATTTGGATAGAGTGAATGTTGAAAGTGTCATTTTATTTGTGAGTGCTTTCATTTACTAACGCTAACGCTAAACAGTTTCATTGTGTATTTAAAGATTTGTATCATCCCTGTGATTAACATGACCAATGAAATCTTTAGAATGTGCTGAGGGGCGGGGCTTGTGCTGAACGTGTGTAGGGGTGAGTAGCTGTGAGAGAGTGTGTGTGTGTTAGAGAGAGAGAGCACGTGTGCGTGTGTGTTAGAGAGAAATTGGGTGTGTGTGTGTGTGTGTTAGAGAGAGTGAATGTGTGTGTGTTTGTGTGTGTGTTAGAGAGAGAGTGAATGTGTGTGTGTGTGTGTGTGTGTGTGTGTATGTGTGTTAGAGAGAGAGAGAGAGAGAATGTGTGTGTGTGTTAGAGAGAGAGTGAATGTGTGTGTGTGTGTGTGTATATGTGTGTAGAGAGAGAGAGAGAGAGAGAGAGAGAGAGAGTGTGTGTGTGTGAGCATCCTGGTAAAACAAAATGTCCCCACAAAGATGGCAATATCCGAAATCCTTGTCCTTGTGGGGACATTTTTTGGTCCCCATGAGGAAAAAAAGAGCATGTGAGTGTGTGTGTGTTTTTTGCGTGAGTGAGTGTGTGTGCGTTTTTGAGTGTGTGTGTGTGTGTGTGTGTGTGTGCGAGTGTGAGTGTGTGTGCGTTTTTGAGTGTGTGCGTGTGTGTGTGTGTGTGTGTGTGTGCGAGTGTGAGTGTGTGTGCGTGTGAGTGTGTGTGCGTGTGTGTGTGTGTGTGTGTGTGTGCGAGTGTGAGTGTGTGTGGGTTTTTGAGTGTGTGCGTGTGTGTGTCTCTGGAGGCTTAGTGCTAGTTAGGCATGTGTGTTTGTCAGCGTTCACCTCTGGTCCAGCTGCAGAGAGTGTCTGATTAAAACACAAGCTCTTGTTGGATCAGTCCAGATTAAAAGCAGTTCTGGCCTGTGGCTCTCGCTCAGAGAAAGAAGCGTTTCTCCGTCTCCACTAGAATTTGAAACAGTGGCATTTGTGTGACCCGGTCCGGGAGCATTTGCATTCCGCCGTGTCCTCGCCGCAGAGAGGTTGATTAACATGCGCAGGCACACGCGTGTAGACCGGAGCGCGGAGGGGGAGGGGGAGGGCGAGAGCAGCGGCCGCTAATGGAATTTCAAACGGATGTGGTTTATTGCTCTTGCATGGAATCAAGAAAGCCATTTTTATGCTGCCCGTGCACTTAAAATCATCTCCTTCCATTCCCAACCCCCAGCGTCCTCCTCCGCCGCCCACACGCACCCATCGATCCGCATCGCAGCAGCTCTGGAGGGAAGCGTGCCTCCGTCTGCACCTCACGTATCCACCGGCACAAAGAGAGAGAGACGAGCTGTTCCCACTTCCATTATACCCCAGAAGATGCAGCAGCTGATGGAAATGACGGCGCGTTTCCTCAGCCAGAGCCAATCAATAATCAATCAGAAAAGGGCTGACGCACCTCATCTATCAGGCCTGAAATCATTCAGTGCTTTCAGAAAACAGATTGACCCTCACACACACATAATGACTAGAAACCATCAAATGACCTTTTATACACACAGTGATTTCAGAAATGAAGCACAGCTCCATGGCTTCCAACTGGTGTACTCGATTAGTGGTGATCAACTGGTTTATTTCAGCTGGTGAGTTTCATGTTCAGAGTTGCTGTAAGTTTATTTTGCAATGCAGAAATTCAATTAAAACACACTCACGGCGCTGTGTATTTGCTCTGGGTGGTTGCTATGTAATCGCTAGGGTGTTCAGCACCAACAGGCTAAAAATGAAGCAGCGGGGCATTTGATGATTAAAATAGGCGCCGTTTGAGAAGCATCTGATTATTTGTGTGCCGCGGCTCCCAGAGGAACTTCACTCTATCACGGACGAGAGAGAGGAAGATTATTGGACTTGCTATTTTTCTGATGAATACTTGATGGATTGTGCTGCGCTCTGGCTGAGGGGCATGATGGGAAAAGAGAGAAGCGGTGGGCGATACAGATGCATTAGCTGCCGGGCTCGCGGCCAGTCGCCGCCCAGAATACAAATGCCGCCTTCACCCTTCTGCAGCTGAAGCGTATCACGGAGAACATGCGCTCCGGATCCCGCATCATTCACGGCTCCGGAGATCCGTGCGCCGCCGCCACCGCCGCCGTCTCGGCCATTAAGGTTCATTATTATCAACCTTCCCCACATGCGCGGGCGAGTCGAGGCAAATGCCAACCCGGCTGATTAGAGAGCCATTTATCCCAGCAGGTAAAGCCCTCGGCTCGGCTTTAACCTGCAGTAATTGCATGATACATTAGTTCCCTTAAATGCAAGAACAGGCCTGGAAGTCACATCGACGTGAAACTCATTGACCTGAATTATCCCACACTGACATGGATTATTTGTTTGCACTGAGTGCTTGTAGATGAATATATATTACATATGTTTGTTGCTGCTGATGTAGTTAAGCCCAGCAAAAATAACTTTACTGTTAGCCTGATCTAAAATATCTCCTATTGTGTATAATATCTCAGTGCTGGTCTTGTGCTATAAATACTTTCTTCTGCTAAAGCAGGAATTATTTCTGGCGATGCATGAAGTCAGCATCTGCAGGTCCGTGTGACGCGGTCGCATTGTCTCTGAGAAAAGGATCTTCAGTGAGAGCTAAACCAACAAACGCGCTCTATCAGACGGCCGAGGCTCATATAAATCAAACACTGAGAATCTTTTGTCATGAGAGTGCGTCGAGAGGCTCTCCAAACATAAAGTGACTTCTGTTTTTCAGCGGTGCTTAAAAAAGCTGAAAATCCTCCAAAATGGCACTCTAGGTAACTAGTGGCTCTTAGAGAGATGGAAGCACTATATGCCCAACCACTGCCAAAAATGTGATTGAAAGCCTCCTGTTTTCCCTCAGGTCCTGGCGGTACATGAAACAGAGCCATATGAAGTCCAAGAGACTTAGCAATCAGCCAGCGAAGCGCTGCGTTTCACTAATGAGCCTGTTCATCAGCTCCTCGACTAGCCTGATCACCCTCTGACAGATACTCTAGACCAATCAGATCCTCTGACAGAGACTCTAGACCAATCAGATCCTCTGACAGATACTCTAGACCAATCAGAGCCTCTGACAGAGACTCTAGACCAATCAGAGCCTCTGACAGAGACTCCAGACCAATCAGAGACTCTAGACCAATCAGATCATCTGACAGAGACACTAGACCAATCAGATTCTCTGATAGACTCTAGACCAATCAGATTCTCTGACAGAGACACTAGACCAATCAGATTCTCTGATAAAGACTCTAGACCAATCAGATCCTCTGACAGATACTCTAGACCAATCAGATCCTCTGACAGAGACTCTAGACCAATCAGATCCTCTGACAGAGACTCTAGACCAATCAGATTCTCTGACAGATACTCTAGACCAATCAGAGCCTCCGACAGAGACTCTAGACCAATCAGAGCCTCTGACAGAGACTCTAGACCAATCAGATCCTCTGACAGAGACACTAGACCAATCAGAGACTCTAGACCAATCAGATCCTCTGACAGAGACTCCAGACCAATCAGATACTCTAGACCAATCAGATCCTCTGACAGAGACTCTAGACCAATCAGAGACTCTAGACCAATCAGAGACTCTAGACCAATCAGATCCTCTGACAGAGACTCCAGACCAATCAGAGACTCTAGACCAATCAGATCCTCTGACAGAGACTCCAGACCAATCAGAGACTCCAGACCAATCAGATCCTCTGACAGAGACTCCAGACCAATCAGATCCTCTGACAGAGACTCTAGACCAATCAGAGACTCCAGACCAATCAGATCCTCTGACAGAGACTCCAGACCAATCAGAGACTCCAGACCAATCAGATCCTCTGACAGAGACTCTAGACCAATCAGAGACTCTAGACCAGACCAATCAGATCCTCTGACAGAGACTCCAGACCAATCAGATCCTCTGACAGAGACTCTAGACCAATCAGAGACTCCAGACCAATCAGATCCTCTGACAGAGACTCCAGACCAATCAGAGACTCCAGACCAATCAGATCCTCTGACAGAGACTCTAGACCAATCAGAGACTCCAGACCAATCAGATCCTCTGACAGAGACTCCAGACCAATCAGAGACTCCAGACCAATCAGATCCTCTGACAGAGACTCCAGACCAATCAGATCCTCTGACAGAGACTCTAGACCAATCAAACAGAGACTGACAGAATGAAGAATGCGCTCATTGATATCATGTGCTGGTCTAGAACACAAAATCATGGCTTTAGAATTATACAGCAACATATATTACATAAATTTTTATACAAACTAACTAATATATAAAATATATTTTTTGCTTGAAGTTCAACACAAAAATATAGCATTGCCTCTTTTGATTAAACCAGTGATGAACAGGGATGTTTTGCTCAGAAGTGACCGTTCTGTC
>JAGHMJ010004474.1:307500-312500 GCA_018749465.1 Paracanthobrama guichenoti | reverse complement strand
CTGGTCTTTGGCTCGTCCTGATGCCAGATGTTGAGTGTCAGAGCGACGTCGCATTACGCTTCACTCCAGTCGAGTTAAATGGGCGGATCTGTACAAGTTAGTCACGGATTATCCACCCGTGTGCACTCATAGTCTTGTGCTAATCATCCGCTCGGATTTCAGTTTCATTATAAAGGCTAATCTAGACTAGAGCATTACTGGGGCTTCTGGAGCCGTTACTGAGCTGTGCTTCATTTACAGCTGAATGAGTGGAGCTACGAAACATGATCCAGTGGTGAAATTACCAATGGGATTTAAACTAAAATAAATCAAATCAATCAAGTCACCTTTATTTATACAGCGCCTTTAACAAGTCCAATTGTTTCAAAGCAGCTTCACATTGTTAACAGGAAAATAATGCAACAGAATTTGTATAGCCGTTCTGGTGAAACGGTGATGTTATCCAGCTCATTTCAGTATCATATAGTGTCAATGCGGGCAGATCGGGAATATAGATGAGATTTAGGAGTCCCCAACTGAGCAAGCCAAAAGCCAGAGGCAACGGTGGCAAGGAACCAAAACTCCTTCAGGGCCAGAATGGAGAAAAAAACCTTGGGAGAAACCAGGCTCAGTCGGGGTGCCAGTTCTCCTCTGGCCGACGAACAAACAGTGTATGATTATAATTCTGCCAACATTGCAGGTCTTAATTCATATTAGGCAAATAGATATTCGTAAGATTATTCGAAAAAGATTGGAGTCGTCACGCCGGAGACGGGTTTAATGAGGATGTCAAGTCGATGCAGCATTTACGGGGGGAGTTTAAAAATAACATCCATCCATCCATCCATCAATAATTCTATTGTTCCATCCATCCATCCAACAGTCGTTCTATTGTTCCATCCATTGTTCTTTCATTCCACCATCCATCCATCCATTGTTCTTTCATTCCATCCATCCATCCATCCATTGTTCTTTCATTCCATCCATCCATCCATCCATCCATCCATCCATCCATCCATCCATCCATCATCCATCCATCCATCAATAATTCTATTGTTCCATCCATCCATCCAACAGTCGTTCTATTGTTCCATCCATTGTTCTTTCATTCCACCATCCATCCATCCATTGTTCTTTCATTCCATCCATCCATCCATCCATTGTTCTTTCATTCCATCCATCCATCCATCTATTGTTCTTTCATTCCATCCATCCATCCATTGTTCTTTCATTCCATCCATCCATCCATCCATCCATCCATCCATCCATCTATTGTTCTTTCATTCCATCCATCCATCCATTGTTCTTTCATTCCATCCATCCATCCATCCATCCATTGTTCTTTCATTCCATCCATCCATCCATCCATCCATTGTTCTTTCATTCCATCCATCCATCTATTGTTCTTTCATTCCATCCATCCATCCATTGTTCTTTCATTCCATCCATCCATCCATCCATCCATCCATCCATTGTTCTTTCATTCCATCCATCCATCCATCCATCCATCTATTGTTCTTTCATTCCATCCATCCATCCATTGTTCTTTCATTCCATCCATCCATCCATCCATCCATTGTTCTTTCATTCCAACCATCCATCCATCCATCCATCCATCCATCCATCCATCCATTGTTCTTTCATTCCATCCATCCATCCATTGTTCTTTCATTTCATCCATCCATCCATCCATCTATTGTTCTTTCATTCCATCCGTCCGTCCGTCCGTCCGTCCTCATTCACATAGCATATGGGCTGTTTTCATAAAAATATTTAGAAAATATTCATCATTTTGTTTTCTGTTTTTTGTTTTATGAATCAAATAAATAAGGTTATACATACAAATGTGAATTTTATAAAAATAATATTAATAATTTATTTTTCTAAATTTGCATTTTCATTTATTTTATCTTATTCCCCAACATGCTTTAGAAGAATAATTTTTTTAACCCTAACATGAAGCAGCATATTAATATAATTTACTTGTTTCAGTGCAAAACTTTGGCTTCATTCACATTACATGGTTCAAGTGACCCAGATCCGATGTTTTCCTCCCATGTAACTCATATCGGATGTGACCCATGTATGTATAAGCAGGAAAAAAGCACATGGATTCCCATATTCTCAGGCCTCATTCATATGTGCTTCGAATCATATATGTGCATTTGCGTCTGCCATAGATCGGATATTCCCTTGTCGGTGGCAGTCGGATGTCATATAAAGAGTGACGTGGCGAATGACAGCATCCGTGATCACATGACTCTTTCAGTGGCGCAGTGGAGACGAAAGGCTCAACCCAGTGGTGCAGAAAGCAAAAGCTTGTGTTATCATTTCATCTGCATCTATTGCAAATCACATCATTTTTACTTCCTTTTTGCCCTAAGCTGTTCAGGGTCAGTATGTCTATCTTGGGTTGTTTTTTATCATTTACTCTCCTCGTGTCTTTCCAAACCTGTGTGATGGCATCTCCTATGGATGTTGAGCAGGATTTTAGAGACCGACAGATGTGTGTTGTTTTCCATAGTGGACGAACACACATCCGCTGAATGTCAGTCACACAGGAAACTCATGAGGGCGAGTGAATGATGACAGAATGATGATTTCTGGGCGAACTGTCCCTTTAAATCCGTCAGCAGCACCGTTCATGCTCTGGAATGAAATGGGAATTTGGCAGTTTTACCAGTTGGAGGATGGGATGCGGTTGTCCTTCACCTGTCAATTAGAGCATCCCGAGCACTAACCGGGATCACATTACATTCTGTGGGAAATCCAATCTGTGTTCTGTGAAAAATGACGGCGCTTCAATTCTCCCAGTCACATGGGTCCAATTCACCAGCAGTCCCCTTGGATCCTAATTGAATTGGCATGTCAAGGATGTGCGGCGTGCGATCCAGATGAACGTCAGGCTTCATGCATTATTCCGTCCGTACTTGATGAGTGATAGAGGATGTCATTGGCGTGTTTGGAGGCGTTTGCTTGGATCTGCAGTTATGCATGTTTGCCCGGTGACATATGACTAAAGCAAATTAATGGCCCCGGTGGAAGAGGTAACACTGTGTGTGTGTGTGTGTGTGTGTGTGTGTGTGTGTGTGTGTGTGTGTGTGTGTGTGTGCATCAGGAAATGTCCTTGTTTATTAGAGAGGACTAACAGATGGGTTGCTTCCATATTTAAGTGCCATCAGTGGTTGCTATGCGGATGCAAGTGTGTTTTTAGTATCATTCATGTCGAGTTACTCCGAGGTTTAATCCTGAGACCTGTAATAGTGATGCTTGACTTTGTAAACTGCACTAAAAAGCCATGGAAGGATTTGAGACATCGATTGTTGTGCTCTACGCCCGAACAGCCTCTAATAAGCCGCCCAGACGCGGCCGTGATTCTTTTCCCAGAGAGAACATCAGTAAGTTCACGTTGTGCGATTAGACGAGGGTAAGAGAGCCGCTGGCGGGAGCCAGATTAACCGGGCGCTAATGTCCAGACGCCACTGCCAACCTTCAAACAAAAAGGCGCCAGCGAGCGTGAGGGCAAAGGTCACTGCAGAGCTGTTGAAGTTACATTCTCCCCAGTGTGCAGCGTTTCTAGGGCAGCTGCGTTTGACACGAGCGAAGGATGCACGTTTAATAAAGAGCTGCGGACAGCAGGAGCCAAATGGCCAGCAGGATTAAAGAAGCCGTAATCTGGAGTGGGTGTTTCTCTGAATCACTGAAACACGCTAGCATACGCTTCTGAGAGAAAGAGAGAGAGAGAGCTGTATGTATGGAAGCTTAAATCAATTCCATGTTTTCTAATCATTTTTACCAAGAAGTAGCATATACAATCAGGCATAACACATTGTGTTGTTCCCCCTGACCCGTCGAGGCATGGACTCCTCTAGACCCCTGAAGGTGTGCTGTGGGATCTGGCACCAAGATGTTAGCAGCAGATCCTTTAAGTCCTGTAAGTTGCCAGGTGGGGCCTCCATGGATCGGACTTGTTTGTTCAGCACATCCCACAGATGCTCGATTGGATTGAGATCTGGGGAATTTGGAGGCCAAGTCAACACCTCAAACTCGTTGTTGTGCTCCTCAAACCATTCCTGAAGCATTTGTGCTTTGTGTCAGGAGCATTATCCTGCTGGAAGAGCCACAGACACCAGGGAATACCGTTTCCATGAAAGGCTGTACATGGTCTCAACAATGCTTAGGTAGGTGGTACGTGTCAAAGTAACATCCACATGGATGGCAGGACCCAAGGTTTCCCAGCAGAACATTGCCCAAAGCATCACACTGCCTCCGCCGGCCTCGCTCTTCTTCCCATAGTGCATCCTGGTGCCATGTGTTCCCCAGGGAAGCCACACACACGCACACGCACACGGCCATCCACGTGATGTAAAAGAACACGTGATTCATCAGACCAGGCCACCTTCTTCCATTGCTCCGTGGTCCAGTTCTGATGCTCACAAGCCACTGTTGGTGCTTTCGGGCGGTGGACAGGGGTCAGCATGGGCACCCTGACTGGTCAGCGGCTATGCCGCCCCCATACGCAAAACAAACTGAGATGCTCTGTGTATTCTGACACCTTTCTATCAGAACCAGCATTAACTTCTTGAGCAGTTTGAGCTCCAGTAGCTCGTCTGTTTGATCGGACCACACGGGCCAGCCTTCGCTCCCCACGTGCATCAATGAGCCTTGGCCGCCCATGACCCTGTGTCCGGTTCTCCACTGTTCCTTCCTTGGAGCACTTTTGATAGATCCTGACCACTGCAGACCGGGAACACCCCACAAGAGCTGCAGTTCTGGAGATGCTCTGACCCAGTCGTCTAGCCATCACAATCTGGCCCTTGTCAAACTCGCTCAAATCCTTACGCTTGCCCATTTTTCCTGCTTCTAACACATCAACTTTGAGGACAAAATGTTCACTTGCTGCCTAATATATCCCACCCACTAACAGGAGCCGTGATGGAGAGATCATCAGTGTTATTCACTTCATAATGTTATCTAATCGGTGTGTATTGAAAATAGCAGCGGGCCTAACACAGAGCCTT
>JAGHMJ010004474.1:295000-300000 GCA_018749465.1 Paracanthobrama guichenoti | reverse complement strand
TAAAGCCACTTCTCTTCTCACTCACACACACACACACACACACACACACACACACAAGTCTGACGGAGCGTGAGCCGCATGAGGATCTGTGTGTCAGTATTAATGCAGATGCTGAACATCCTGATCTCCGCTTTCTTCTGCGCTCGGGATACAGAAAGAAATAAGATAGGGTTTTTCCTCGGCAGTGTCCAAATCCCCGGCAGTGTGTTTCCCTGAATGGAGATGTGAGTGGAGTGTGTGATATTCATGTTGAGGAAGGAAAGGCTTAAGGGCATTACGGATCTTCCCAGATCCTCTTAGAAAGCACCGCTCTGACGCGAGCAGAATACACAGCGCTGCTATTGATCGCTGGGAATGCTTTCCTCACTCCGTCTCTTTCTCTGGCCTCCTCGGGTCATGTATGACGTCTTCCGGGTGTCTGGAATGTTGCGTGTGTTTGGGATGCAGTCGGACTCTCTCCGGAGCGGCAGGGTTTGTTCATCCGACTGTCTATCGATCGAGTTCCGCTGCTCTCCGCTTCAGGAAGAGTTGATTTTCCAGCAGGACGAATCCATCAAGGCATCTGAAAACAACAGTTCATTGGTTCGCTCTTGTTTTTGCGTGTGTTCATCATTTCTTTGTATGACAGTCTGGATGAAAATTATGTTGCACAATTTGCCATTGAGTTGTCATCACAAATAAAACAGTCGACTCCAAGCACAACTACACAATATGACTATAAACTCTTTATTAATGTTTGAATGAAGGGTGAAGAGGTCACTGCGGTGTGTCTGAGTGACGCGTCTGTTACTCGTCAGGATGTAAATATTGATGTTTTGTTGCAGAACCCGCTCATGAGTGTGTGTGGGCCATGATTGCGCAGTGGGAATCGGAGCGCTCTCATGTCTCATCACATCAAGTGCTCGTCTCACCGACATCAAACGCAGAAGACGAGAGAAACTGAGAGATCAGTGTGGCGTTACAAGATGGCTGACAGGGTTTAGAGAACAGAACAGGAGCCAGAGCCAGAGCCAGACCCAGAACAGAACCAGAGCCAGAGCAATAGAATAGACCCAGAGTCCTCCTCTAACGTGTCGCCGCTGGACACACAGGGAATCTCTCTCAGAAGATGATCACTGATACTCCTATAGGAAGCGATCCTCCATGCAGGAGCTGCATCTGTTCATTGTTGTCTGTGGGGAATTGATTGGATGGTTGTGGTTTGCTATTGGTGGATCTCATGTGAGTGACAGGTTGCCCCGCCCTCGTCATCAGGGAAGAGGAGGAGTTATTCTGACTCAGGGTTAGTAACAGTATTGCAGCTCTGCGACTGTGATCCGATGTTTCTTCTGCTTGATCTGATGATTCTCGGAGAATGTTCTGTCCATACGCATTAGCGCACGCTGCTGGAGCCGACGGGATGAATAATGCATGAGACGCCGGTGACTGCGGGGTTTGATGGATATTGGGAACGGGATCAATATTGCCGTAGCTGTCAGCAGAGGATATATCCCTCAGTCGATCATATCCAATGGGATTGATCACTGGCTGAAGCTCTGGGATGAAGCCGCTTCATTAGCTGAGCTGATCACCGGTCACCGGCTCTGACCAGTGAAGGGAAGTCCAGATCAATATCATTTCTCCTCATATACATGTGAAATAAATATAACAGCGCCATGATATTTGATATTTGATATTTTACATTTTTAACAAACTAATAAAACACACTAGTTGTTGTTTATTTTTCTTTTGTCATGTAGATGTTTCCTGTCCATCATTATCTCCTGTATTAGAGAAAATAATTTATTTATTTGTTTTTATTATGTTATTATTATTTATTCATTTTTTATTTATTTAGTTTTTATTTTATTTATATTTATTTACTTAAGTAAAAAAAAATATGTATAAGTAAATCAATATTTATGAGCAAATAACCACATAAAATAAATAAATACAATTGTAAGAAAATAATACATAAATATGCATTTTCACTAAATAAGATATTTATGATAAATAAAAAAATTTAAGTAAATACATAAATATGCATTTTCACTAAATAAGCAAACAAATATTTAATACAAATAAATGTGTAAATAAATATTTATAATAATAGTTTTTATTTAGTGAAAATAGATATTTATGTATTTACTTACATTTTTATTTTATTTATCATAAATATCTTATTTAGTGGGAATGCATATTTATTTATTTTTAATATTTGTATTTATGTTAAGTATTTCTTTGATGTATTATACATATGTGTTTGTTTGTTTATTGATGGTAAAATGGCACTGAAGCATGTCTGGTGTGAGCAGAGCGAGCATCGATCAGCTGAGATTATTCTCGTTGTGTTTCTCAGTCCGGGTTAGGGTGTGATCTGGTTTCTCGACCCGTCTGATCTGACCTGGTTCTGCTCATCTTGAGTCCGTCCGTCCGTCCGTCCGTCCGTCCGTCCGTCCGTCCGTCCGTCCGTCCGTCCGTCCTTCCATCCATCCATCCATCCATCCATCCATCCATCCATCCATCCATCCATCCATCCATCCATCCATCCATCCATCCATCCATCCATCCATCTTTCTGTTCAATCATTCATTCATCAATCAATCACTTTGATCGACTGCAGGGCAGAGAGATGTTTGCTGGGATTGATCCTGAAATCAGGAGAAGCTTCAGTCAGACAGATACTCAGTGTGTGTGTGTGGCTGCTGTCAGGCATCACTTGAATACAAACATGTGTTTCTGGTTGAGTTGAGATCTGGATCTGTTTCTGTCTTACTGTCTTGTTTTAGCTTTTGATGTATTACTTATCTCTCTCTCTCTCTCTCTCTCTCTCTCTCTCTGTGTGTGTGTGTGTGTGATGGTGTGTAGGGTTTAGGGGTGTGTGTGTGTGTGTGTGTGTGTGTGTGTGTGTGTGTGTGTGTGATGGGTAGGTTTAGGGGTAGTGTGTGTGTGTGTGTGTGATGGGTAGGTTTAGGGTAGTGTGTGTGTGTGTGTGTGTGATGGGTAGGTTTAGGGTTAGTCTGTGTGTGTGTGATGGTAGGTTTAGGGTTAGTGTGTGTGTGTGTGTGTGATGGGTAGGTTTAGGGGTTGTGTGTGTGTGTGTGTGTGTGTGTGTGTGTGTGTGATGGGTAGGTTTAGGTAGTGTGTGTGTGTGTGTGATGGGTAGGTTTAGGTTAGTGTGTGTGTGTGTGTGTGTGTGTGTGTGTGTGTGATGGTAGGTTTAGGTGTGTGTGTGTGTGTGTGTGTGTGTGTGTGTGTGTGTGATGGGTAGGTTTTAGGTTAGGGGCAGTGTGTGTGTGTGTGTGTGTGTGTGATGGGTAGGTTTAGGGTGGGTGTGTGTGTGTGTGTGTGTGTGTGTGTGATGGGTAGGTTTAGGGTGGAGTGTGTGTGTGTGTGTGTGATGGGTAGGTTTAGGGTTTGTGTGTGTGTGTGTGTGTGTGATGGGTAGGTTTAGGGTTAGTGTGTGTGTGTGTGTGTCTGTGTGATGGGTAGGTTTAGGTTGTGTGTGTGTGTGTGTGTGTGTGTGTGTGTGATGGGTAGGTTTGAGGTAGGGGGGTGTGTGTGTGTGTGTGTGATGGGTAGGTTTAGGGTAGGGCAGTGTGTGTGTGTGTGTGTGTGTGTGTGCAGATGGGTTTAGGTGTGTGTGTGTGTGTGTGTGTGTGTGTGTGTGAGATGGGTAGGTTTAGGGTAGTGTGTGTGTGTGTGTGTGATGGGTAGGTTTAGGGGTGAGTGTGTGTGATGGGTAGGTTTAGGGGTAGGGGCAGTGTGTGTGTGTGTGTGTGTGTGTGTGTGTGTGTGTGTGTGTGTGTGTGTGTGTGTGTGTATGTGATGGTAGGTTTAGGTGAGTGTGTGTGTGTGTGTGTGTGTGTGAGATGGGTAGGTTTAGGTGTGTGTGTGTGTGTGTGTGTGTGTGTGTGTGTGTGTGATGGTAGGTTTAGGGGTGTGTGTGTGTGTGTGTGTGTGTGATGGGTAGGTTTAGGGGTAGGGTAGCAGTGTGTGTGTGTGTGTGTGTGAGAGATGGGTAGGTTTAGGGGTAGTGTGTGTGTGTGTGTGATGGGTAGGTTTAGGGGTAGTGTGTGTGTGTGTGTGTGTGATGGGTAGGTTTAGGGGTAGTGTGTGTGTGTGTGTGTGTGATGGGTAGGTTTAGGGGTAGTGTGTGTGATGGGTAGGTTTAGGGGTAGTGTGCAGTGTGTGTGTGTGTGTGTGTGTGTGATGGGTAGGCTTTAGGGTGTAGGGGCCGTGTGTGTGTGATGGGTAGGTTTTAGGGGTAGGGGTGTGTGTGTGTGTGTGTGTGTGTGATGGTAGGTTTAGTAGTGTGTGTGTGTGTGTGTGTGTGTGTGTGTGTGTGTGTGTGTGTGTGTGTGTGTGTGATGAGATGTAGGTTTAGGTAGTGTGTGTGTGTGTGTGTGTGTGTGTGAGATGGGTAAGTTTAGGGTGTGTGTGTGTGTGTGTGTGTGTGATGGGTAGGTTTAGGTGTAGGGGTAGTGTGTGTGTGTGTGTGTGTTGGGTAGGTTTAGGGGTAGGGGTGTGTGTGTGTGTGTGAGAGATTGGTAGGTTTAGGGGTGTGTGTGTGTGATGGGTAGGTTTAGGGGTGTGTGTGTGTGTGTGATGGGTAGGTTTAGGGGTAGTGTGTGTGTGTGTGTGTGTGATGGGTAGGTTTAGGTAGTGTGTGTGTGTGTGTGTGTGTGTGTGATGGGTAGGTTTAGGGGTAGGGCAGTGTGTGTGTGTGTGTGTGTGTGTGTGTGTGTGATGGGTAGCTTTAGGTAGGGGCAGTGTGTGTGTGTGTGTGTGTGAGATGGGTAGGTTTAGGGTGTGTGTGTGTGTGTGTGTGTGTGTGTGTGTGTGTGTGTGTGTGTGTGTGTGTGTGTGTATGTGTGTGTGTATGTGTGATGGGTAGGTTTAGGTTTAAAGTGTGTGTGTGTGTGTGTGATGGATGTAGGTTTAGGGGTAGTGTGTGTGTGTGTGTGTGTGTGTGTGTGTGTGTGTGTGTGTGTGATGGGTAGGTTTAGGGTAGTGTGTGT
>JAGHMJ010004474.1:282500-287500 GCA_018749465.1 Paracanthobrama guichenoti | reverse complement strand
ATGCCTGTCTTTACATGCACATGAACTTTAATGCCATCCCATTCTTAATCCGTAGGGTTTAATATGGAGTCGGCCCACCCTTTGCAGCTCTAAAAGCATCAGCTCTTCTGGGAAGGCTTTCCACAAGGTTTAGGAGTGTGTTTATGGGAATTTTTGACCATTCTTCTAGAAGCACATTTGTGAGGTCAGGCACTGATGTTGGACGAGAAGGCCTGGCTCGCAGTCTCCGCTCTAATTCATCCCAAAGGTGTTCTATCGGGATGAGGTCAGGACTCTGTGCAAGCCAGTCAAGTTCCTCCACACCAAACTCGCTCATCCATGTCTTTATGGACTGACGCTTTGTGCACTGGAGCGCAGTCATGTTGGGACAGGAAGGGCCGTCCCAAACTGTTCCACAAAAGTTGGGAGCATGAAATTGTCCAAAATGTCTTGGTATGCTGAAGCATTAAGAGTTCCTTTCACTGGAACTAAGGGGCCAAGCCCAACCCCTGGAAAACAACCCCACCCCATAATCCCCCCTCTGCCAAACTTTACACTTGGCACAATGCAGTCAGGCAAGTCCCGTTCTTGCCAAACCCAGACTCGTCCATGGGATTGTCAGACAGAGAAGCGTGATTGGTCACTCCAGAGAACATGTCTCCACTGCTCTAGAGTCCAGTGGCAGCGTGCTTTACTCCACTGCATCCCACGCTTTGCATTGCACTTGGTGATGTAAGGCTCGGATGAGCTGCTCGCCATGGAAACCCATTCCATGAAGCTCTCTACACACTGTTCAAACATTCAGGAATGGACGTATTGCACAGGTGGCAACCTATCACGGTACCACGCTTGAGTTCACTGAGCTCCTGAGAGAGACCCATTCTTTCACAAATGTGTGTAGAAGCGTCTGCATGCCTAGTGCTTGATTTATACACCTGTGGCCATGAAGGGATTGAACACCTGGACTCAGTGAATTGGAGGGGCGGCACAATACTTTTGGCAATATAGTGTTGATGGATTTTGCAACATCAATGCTGTTATTGAACTAAATTGAATCAACATTGAATAATGACATTCACAGTGATTCTGTCTTGTTTTCCAGCACAAATATCAGGTGTTTTGTCTTCTGTACAGCAGAATTTGATGAAGTTTGCATCATTGATTCTGAAGCGATCTGTATGAAGCGCTGTAGAAATAAAGCTGACATTAGTGTCTTTCACACACTGAACGTTAGATTCACAGGACGACGTCTGCACTCCTGCCTGACAAATAAACAGCAGCATTAATAGGAGTTAAAGCCTGTTTTGCATAATTTATTCCATTTTCCTGGGTAATTGCGCTTTAGTCAAACGAGCATTAGAGATCTCAGTCTCTCGTACCTGCGCTGCATTAAACAGGCTCTTGTGTGAACGAGCAGCTGAAACACAACGACAAAAGGACGTCATGAGGGCGAGCTAATGACAGAATGATCATTTTTAAGAGCTGTAATCATGTATTTTGATCCGATCTGACTCTTTAATAACCAGGAGCTTCATAATGTGTGTTAGTGTTTGTGCTGGTTGCGTCTCTTTGCCATGGCCGTGGTGTGTTTGTGCGCTGTGTTTGCATCAGGTTTTCCCCGGTTGAGCCCCATCTGTGTCCCAGACGCGCAGTGAGGCAGCTGCCGTCTCTTCCCTGATCTCCGCCGGCCCCCTGGGAGCCTTTAGCACTGCAGCATCCAGACCGGCCCTGCTCTTCATCATGATGTCAGCCGTAGTCTTAAATCAAACCCAGACATTTCATGCGTTTCCGGTGAGTTTTGGTGCTGCAGTGCTGCTGGACAGTGTTTGGGTCACAGACGCAGGACTGAACTAACCCGTGAAACCTCATCACGTGATCAGGCGAGTGCTGAGTCAGGCCCAACATACTCACGCTGAAGTTCTGTTTCGTTTTTTGCTTGAAGTTAAAAAGAGGTTTGAAATACCTTTTCAGCAATATACTGTTAATGTTAGATGGATGGATGGATGGATGGATGATAGATGGATATATGGATGGATGGATGATAGATGGATGGATGGATGGATGATAGATGGATATATGGATGGATGGATATATGGATGGATAGATGATGGATGGATGGATGATATATTGATGGATAGATGGATGGATGGATGGATAGATGGATAGATAATGTTTATGGATCGTTCTCTCTCGACCTCAGACAGGATGTTTTAAGTGATTAAAGATGATTCAGTGAGTATGACAGTCTCAGGATGGGATTATTGGGATTAAATGCAAAGGTCAGACCTGTGTGTGTGTGTGTGTGTGTGTGTGTGTGTGTGTGTGTGTGTGTGTGTGTGTGTGTGTGTGTGTGTGTGTGTGTGTGTGTGTGTGTGTGTGTGTGTGTGTGTGTGTGTGTGTGTGTGAGTGAGTGAGTGAGTGTGTGTGTGTGTGTGTGTGTGTGTGAGTGAGTGTGTGTGTGTGAGAGAGAGATAGAATGTGTGTGTGTGTGTGTGTGTGTGCAATAGTCACTATATTAAAGGTAGGTGTTACAGCTATAATCAGTTCTAGTTTGTCACACTAGAAACGGAAAGGTTTATCTGAGAGCATTGCATTGTGGGAAGTGCAAACTTCAACATTAGAACATTAGAAAATATCTTTGAATTGAGTTTTAATTGATTTTATATTAATGTCACATTCTCAGTCTGTCTGTTTCACTCACTAGATCTTCAATAAACTGATGACTGACCTACAGGAGTGTGTGTGTTTGTGTGTGTGTGTGTGTGTGTGTGTGTGTGTGTGTGTGTGTGTGTGTGTGTGTGTGTGTGTGTGTGTGTGTGTGTGTGTGACTCAGAGATCGATAAGGTGACCGGACACACGGTAACCATGGTGACAGCCAATAATGAAGAGATGAGGCGATAAGTGAGAGCAGACGGGGAGTGAGATGTTGGTCAGGGTGAATCTCATCATCCCGTATGATTGTAATATTTACAATGTATAAATGAGTTTCCTGGTGTGTGTCACGGCGGACTGACCTCAGTGAGGCTTTGAGCTGCGGCACAGGATAATAAACATCACCAAACCCAGACGCCGCCGCGTTTCCTTTCATCTGAGCGAGTTCTGGAGCGGCGGGTCACGCTCAATCACAGTTTCCCGAGTCTCTAGTGTGTTCTGTGTGCTTTTCCCTTTGAGATGAAGGACACGCGTGTGTTTCTCCTCTATCAGTGAATCTCCTGTCTCTGTGTGAGAGTTTAGATGTTACAATAAGTTCTCCAAACTACAGTGCGAACGTTGATTTTCTGATCATATTTTTATCCAGGCACATTTGACCAATTCCAAACTACATTAATCTTAATAACTACTATTCATTTTGTATTTGATCATTTACACTCACCTGTCAGGATTATTAGGAACACCATACTAATGCTGTGTTTGACCCCCTTTCGCCTTCAGAACTGCCTTAATTCTACGTGGCATTGATTCAACAAGGTGCTGAAAGCATTCTTTAGAAATGTTGGCCCATATTGATAGGATAGCATCTTGCAGTTGATGGAGATTTGTGGGATGCACATCCAGGGCACGAAGCTCCCGTTCCACCACATCCCAAAGATGCTCTATTGGGTTGAGATCTGGTGACTGTGGGGCCATTTAGTACAGTGAACTCATTGTCATGTTCAAGAAACCAATTTGAAATGATTCGAGCTTTGTGACATGGTGCATTATCCTGCTGGAAGTAGCCATCAGAGAATGGGTACATGGTGGTCATAAAGGGATGGACATGATCAGAAACAATGCTCAGGTAGGCCGTGGCATTTAAACGATGCCCAATTGGCACTAAGGGGCCTAAAGTGTGCCAAGAAAACATCCCCCACACCATTACACCACCACCACCAGCCTGCACAGTGGTAACAAGGCATGATGGATCCATGTTCTCATTCTGTTTACGCCAAATTCTGACTCTACCATCTGAATGTCAACAGAAATCGAGACTCATCAGACCAGGCAACATTTTTCCAGTCTTCAACGGTCCAATTTTGGTGAGCTTGTGCAAATTGTAGCCTCTTTTTCCTATTTGTAGTGGAGATGAGTGGTACCCGGTGGGGTCTTCTGCTGTTGTAGCCCATCCGCCTCAAGGTTGTGCGTGTTGTGGCTTCACAAATGCTTTGCTGCATACCTCGGTTGTAACGAGTGGTTATCTCAGTCAAAGTTGCTCTTCTATCAGCTTGAATCAGTCGGCCCATTCTCCTCTGACCTCTAGCATCAACAAGGCATTTTCTCCCACAGGACTGCCGCATACTGGATGTTTTTCCCTTTTCACACCATTCTTTGTAAACCCTAGAAATGGTTGTGCGTGAAAATCCCAGTAACTGAGCAGATTGTGAAATACTCAGACCGGCCCGTCTGGCACCAACAACCATGCCACGCTCAAAATTGCTTAAATCACCTTTCTTTCCCATTCTGACATTCAGTTTGGAGTTCAGGAGATTGTCTTGACCAGGACCACACCCCTAAATGCATTGAAGCAACTGCCATGTGATTGGTTGATTAGATAATTGCATTAATGAGAAATTGAACAGGTGTTCCTAATAATCCTTTAGGTGAGTGTATAAGTGATATATAATTGCATGAAGGCTGTTTTCTTTTCCAGATAAAATGAGCCAAAAAAGAGATTTAACTCCTATTGAAAAGTCACAAATAATTAAATTCCCATGAGAAGGATGTAATACTAATGCAACACTAGACATTGCAGTTAAGGCATGACCATTGGACAGTGAAATGCTCATGGGTCAGACAAAAACAGGTGGCGAAAAAAAGACACTCGTTAACTGCAAAAGAATTAAAAAATTAAACCATCAGAAACCCTTTAGTCTAATATGGTCATACTTCCTGGTTCTAGTAAGAGCTCGAGCTGCTGCGTTTGGACCAGCTGGAGTTTGTTTATTAAGCGAGCAGGGCAACCACCCAGTAAAGCATTACAATAATCTAGCCTTGAGGTCATGAACGCATGAATTAACTGTTCAGCATTTTGTTTTGAAAGGATG
>JAGHMJ010004474.1:257500-272500 GCA_018749465.1 Paracanthobrama guichenoti | reverse complement strand
ATGCTTTCCGCTCTGGAGCTGCTGATAATGCGACGCAAACGGCCCGTTTCATCAGTGTGTGTGTGTGTGTGTGTGTGTGTGTGTGTGTGTGTGTGTGTGTGTGTGTGTGTGTGTGTGTGTGGTCATTCCTAAACGATCACGACTCATTGTTTGAGATGTTTAAATTGTAGGAGAGGAAGACAATTTACAGGACATTGATGGGAGTAATCTGATGGAGTGCTGGTCTCTCTCTCTCTCTCTCTCTCTCTCTCTCACACACACACACACACACACACACACACACACACACACACACACTCTCTCACACACACTCTCTCACTCTCACTCACTCTCTCACACACACTTACACACACTTACACACACACACACTCTCTCTCACACACACACACTCTCTCACACACACACTCTCTCACACAGTCTCTCTCTTTCTCTAGTGTGTGTGGAATCATAATAACCATTCTGGCTCCTAAACAACTCAGATATGATTCCTAATTCTGTTGTCTTGCTTTCACACACAGGCCATGTGTTCTTTTGTTCCCTTCAGCAGTGTTTGTGTAGAAATGGATCGTGTGTGTGTGTGTGTGTGTGTGTGTGTGTGTGTGTGTGTCCGTCTGCCGTGTTTCTGGACGTCTAGATAATAAATATAAATAATAAACTGTTGTGAAGTCGCTGCTTTTTTCTGGAGTGTCGGTCAGCCTGAAGAAATATGATGCATAAAGTCAAGGTCGGATTAAAACACACACACACAAAAATTAAATTTTTAATAAAACATTGTTTAGTACGGTTTTAAAGCCATTTTTATTATGATGACATATGAAATGTCCTCATAAACCACATTTACGTTGTAATACCAGTGTAATACCCATGTCATTATACAAATTTGTGTCCTCAAAAATCACACACACACACACACTGCGCTCCAGTACAGACTCTTGGTTCCAAATGGAGTTATGAGTGCAGTGCATTGTGGGCCATTAGAGTTGAGTGGCGTCAGTAACCTTTCCTCAGTTCCTCTGAAGCGGCAGTTTTCCAGACGCTCTGAACAAGCTCACAGACACACACACACACACACACACACACACACACACACACACACACACACACACACACACACACACACACATACACACACACACACACACACACACACACACACACACACACACACACACACACACACACACACACTCTCTCACACACACACACACACACACACACACACACACACACACACACACACACACACACACACACACACTCACACAGACACACACACTCACACACACACACACACACACTCACAGACGATGAAACAGGAGCGGGCGGCGTCTGAAGTGAAGGACACTGGGAGCCGCTGCTTCTGTCCTCAGGACGAGCGTTTGACACTCTTTGTAAATGTCAGGATGTGAGGTGTGTGTGAAGAACATCAACCTCTCGTCACGGTTAAAGTGTGGCTGCACTAACAAATAAACAACCTGGCATTACTCCTTCATTTCAAACACGCATTTGAGTTCAGTTTGCCTTGTTTTTCAGTTCTCAAAATGTCAAAAAATTCTTAAAACAAGATTCATTTAACTGAGAAGCATCAGCGCATGAGATATTAACACTGTTTCATCGATTAAAAACAAGTGAAATATCTGCAAAAATGATTTGACTTAATTAGTTTTAATTAGTCTTTTTGCCTGGTGTTCCAATTAAATGTCCACAAATTCATGAAAAATATATTTAGTTGCATGAGATATTAAGACGATTGTGTCTTTAATTTGACTGTATTTTACTCTTATTGCACTGGCAGATGTTTTGCACTTGTTGTAATTATAAAGCTCAAGTTAAAAACAAGTGAAAGTATCTGGAAAAAATTATACCCGCTAATACCAAATACCATTATACCAAAATAAAAATTATATTTTGCTGATATTGAGGTGGAATACGGGTAAAGTTTGGGACAGGTGTGGTGGTGTGGATAAGTTTAAGGGTAAAGTTAGGGACAGGTGTGGTGGTGTGGGTAGTTTAAGGGTAAGGTTTGGGACAGGTGTGGTGGTGTGGGTAGTTTAAGGGTAAAGTTTGGGACGGGTGTGGTGGTGTGGGTAGTTTAAGGGTAAGGTTTGGGACAGGTGTGGTGGTGTGGGTAAGTTTAAGGGTAAAGTTAGGGACAGGTGTGGTGGTGTGGGTAGGTTTAAGGGTAAAGTTTGGGACAGGTGTGGTGGTGTGGGTAAGTTTAAGGGTAAAGTTTGGGACAGGTGTGGTGGTGTGGGTAAGTTTAAGGGTAAAGTTAGGGGCAGGTGTGGTGGTATGGGTAAGTTTAAGGGTAAAGTTAGGGACAGGTGTGGTGGTGTGGGTAAGTTTAAGGGTAACATTAGGGACAGGTGTGGTGGTGTGGGTAAGTTTAAGGGTAACGTTAGGGGCAGGTGTGGTGGTGTGGGTAAGTTTAAGGGTAAGGTTAGGGACAGGTGTGGTGGTGTGGGTCAGTTTAAGGGTAACGTTAGGGGCTGGTGTGGTGGTGTGGGTAAGTTTAAGGCTAAAGTTAGGGACAGGTGTGGTGGTGTGGGTAAGTTTAAGGGTAAAGTTAGGGACAGGTGTGGTGGTGTGGGTAAGTTTAAGGGTAAAGTTAGGGACAGGTGTGGTGGTGTGGGTAAGTTTAAGGGTAAAGTTAGGGACAGGTGTGGTGGTGTGGGTAAGTTTAAGGGTAACGTTAGGGACAGGTGTGGTGGTGTGGGTAAGTTTAAGGGTAAAGTTAGGGACAGGTGTGGTGGTGTGGGTAAGTTTAAGGGTAAAGTTAGGGACAGGTGTGGTGGTGTGGGTCAGTTTAAGGGTAACATTAGGGACAGGTGTGGTGGTGTGAGTAAGTAAAGGGTAAAGTTTGGGACAGGTGTGGTGGTGTGGGTAAGTTTAAGGGTAAAGTTAGGGACAGGTGTGGTGGTGTGAGTAAGTTTAAGGCAAAGTTTGGGACAGGTGTGGTGTGGGGTAAGTTTAAGGGTAAGGTTAGGGACAGGTGTGGTGGTGTGGGTAGTTTAAGGGTAAAGTTAGGGACAGGTATGGTGGTGTGGGTAAGTTTAAGGGTAAAGTTAGGGACAGGTGTGGTGGTGTGGGTAGTTTAAGGGTAAAGTTTGGGACAGGTGTGGCGGTGTGGGTAAGTTTAAGGGTAAGGTTAGGGACAGGTGTGGCGGTGTGGGTAGTTTAAGGGTAAAGTTAGGGACAGGTAGGTGGTGGTGGTGTGTGGGTAAGTTTACAGGCAAAGAGTTAGGGACAGGTGTGGTGTGGGTAGTTTAAGGGTAAAGTTAGGGGACAGGTGTGGTGGTGTGGGTAGTTTTTAAGGGTAACATTAGGGACAGGTGTGGTGGTGTGGGTAAGTTTAAGGGTAACATTAGGGACAGGTGTGGTGGTGTGGGTAAGTTTATGGGTAAAGTTAGGGACAGGTGTGGTGGTGGGGTGTTTAAGGGTAAGTTAGGGACAGGTGTGGTGGTGTGGGTAAGTTTAAGGGTAACATTAGGACAGGTGTGGTGGTGTGGGTCAGTTTAAGGGGTACATTAGGGACAGGTGTGTGGTGTGGGGTAAGTTTAAGGGTAAAGTTAGGGACAGGTGTGGTGGTGTGGGTAAGTTTAAGGGTAGTTAGGGACAGGTGTGGTGGTGTGGGTAAGTTTAAGGGGTAAAGTTAGGGACAGGTGTGGTGGTGTGGGTAAGTTTAAGGGTAAAGTTTGGGACAGGTGTGGTGGTGTGGGTAGTTTAAGGGTAAAGTTAGGGACAGGTGTGGTGGTGTGGGTGGTTTAAGGGTAAAGTTTGGGACAGGTGTGGTGGTGTGGGTAAGTTTAAGGGTAAAGTTTGGGACAGGTGTGGTGGTGTGGGTAAGTTTAAGGGTAAAGTTTGGGACAGGTGTGGTGGTGTGGGTAAGTTTAAGGGTAAGGTTAGGGACAGGTGTGGTGGTGTGGGTAGTTTAAGGGTAAAGTTAGGGACAGGTATGGTGGTGTGGGTAGTTTAAGGGTAAAGTTAGGGACAGGTGTGGTGGTGTGGGTCAGTTTAAGGGTAACAGTTAGGGACAGGTGTAGTGGTGTGGGTCAGTTTAAGGGTAACATTAGGGACAGGTGTGGTGGTGTGGGTAAGTTTAAGGGTAACATTAGGGACAGGTGTGGTGGTGTGGGTAAGTTTAAGGGTAAAGTTAGGGACAGGTGTGGTGGTGTGGGTAAGTTTAAGGGTAAAGTTTGGGACAGGTATGGTGGTGTGGGTAAGTTTAAGGGTAAAGTTAGGGACAGGTGTGGGTAGTTTAAGGGTAAAGTTAGGGACAGGTGTGGTGGTGTGGGTCAGTTTAAGGGTAACATTAGGGACAGGTGTGGTGGTGTGGGTAAGTTTAAGGGTAACATTAGGGACAGGTGTGGTGGTGTGGGTAAGTTTAAGGGTAAAGTTAGGGACAGGTGTGGTGGTGTGGGTCAGTTTAAGGGTAACATTAGGGACAGGTGTGGTGGTGTGGGTAAGTTTAAGGGTAAAGTTTGGGACAGGTGGTGGTGTGGGGGTAGTTTAAGGGTAAAGTTAGGGACAGGTGTGGTGGTGTGGGTAAGTAAAGGGTAAAGTTAGGGACAGGTGTGGTGGTGTGGGTAAGTTTAAGGGTAAAATTTGGGACAGGTGTGGTGGTGTGGGTCAGTTTAAGGGTAACATTAGGGACAGGTGTGGTGGTGTGGGTAAGTTTAAGGGTAAAGTTTGGGACAGGTGTGGTGGTGTGGGTAGTTTAAGGGTAAAGTTAGGGACAGGTGTGGTGGTGTGGGTAAGTAAAGGTAAAAAGTTTGGGACAGGTGTGGTGGTGTGGGTAAGTTTAAGGGTAAAGTTAGGGACAGGTGTGGTGGTGTGGGTAAGTTTAAGGGTAAAGTTTGGGACAGGTGTGGCGGTGTGGGTAAGTTTAAGGGTAAGGTTAGGGACAGGTGTGGTGGTGTGGGTAGTTTAAGGGTAAAGTTAGGGACAGGTATGGTGGTGTGGGTAAGTTTAAGGGTAAAGTTAGGGACAGGTGTGGGTAGTTTAAGGGTAAAGTTAGGGACAGGTGTGGTGGTGTGGGTCAGTTTAAGGGTAACATTAGGGACAGGTGTGGTGGTGTGGGTAAGTTTAAGGGTAACATTAGGGACAGGTGTGGTGGTGTGGGTAAGTTTAAGGGTAAAGTTAGGGACAGGTGTGGTGGTGTGGGTCAGTTTAAGGGTAACATTAGGGACAGGTGTGGTGGTGTGGGTAAGTTTAAGGGTAAAGTTTGGGACAGGTGTGGTGGTGTGGGTAGTTTAAGGGTAAAGTTAGGGACAGGTGTGGTGGTGTGGGTAAGTAAAGGGTAAAGTTTGGGACAGGTGTGGTGGTGTGGGAAGTTTAAGGGTAAAGTTAGGGACAGGTATGGTGGTGTGGGTAAGTTTAAGGGTAAAGTTAGGGACAGGTGTGGTGGTGTGGGTAGTTTAAGGGTAAAGTTAGGGACAGGTGTGGTCGTGTGGGTAAGTTTAAGGGTAAAGTTAGGGACAGGTGTGGTGTGGGTAGTTTAAGGGTAAAGTTAGGGACAGGTATGGTGGTGTAGGTAAGTTTAAGGGTAAAGTTAGGGACAGGTATGGTGGTGTGGGTAAGTTTAAGGGTAAAGTTAGGGACAGGTGTGGTGGTGTGGGTAGTTTAAGGGTAAAGTTAGGGACAGGTGTGGTCGTGTGGGTAAGTTTAAGGGTAAAGTTAGGGACAGGTGTGGTGTGGGTAGTTTAAGGGTAAAGTTAGGGACAGGTATGGTGGTGTAGGTAAGTTTAAGGGTAAAGTTAGGGACAGGTATGGTGGTGTGGGTAAGTTTAAGGGTAAAGTTAGGGACAGGTGTGGTGGTGTGGGTCAGTTTAAGGGTAAAGTTAGGGACAGGTGTGGTGGTGTGGGTAGTTTAAGGGTAAAGTTAGGGACAGGTGTGGTGGTGTGGGTAAGTAAAGGGTAAAGTTTGGGACAGGTGTGGTGGTGTGGGTAAGTTTAAGGGTAAAGTTTGGGACAGGTGTGGTGGTGTGGGTAGTTTAAAGGTAAAGTTAGGGATAGGTATGGTGGTGTGGGTAAGTTTAAGGCTAAAGTTAGGGACAGGTGTGGTGGTGTGGGTAGTTTAAGGGTAAAGTTAGGGACAGGTGTGGTGGTGTGGGTAAGTTTAAGGGTAAAGTTAGGGAGGTGTGGTGGTATGGGTAAGTTTAAGGGTAAAGTTAGGGACAGGTATGGTGGTGTGGGTAAGTAAAGGGTAAAGTTTGGGACAGGTGTGGAGGTGTGGGTAGTTTAAGGGTAAAGTTAGGGACAGGTGTGGTGGTGTGGGTAAGTTAAGGGTATGGTTAGGTGTAAGGGAAGTGTCAACAGTGTAATTACATGCAGGTAATTTAAAAAGCACAATTTAAAAACGTAATGTATGTACACAATAAGTGCATTGTATCAAATTATTAATTAAAATGTTAGTACATAGTAGTTAAGGCCGCCTAATATAAAGTGGGTACAAAATTACTTTTTAATTAGTTTTAATTACATTACTCTTTTTGCTTCTCTAATTGACTGTGATTTGTAATTGATTTCGTTGCGAGTGTAGCTTGCAGAGAGACTCCACCCACACGCTCTTCTGATTGGCTGCTGTTTGTGATTAATTCGGTCGTGTTGTGTCTGGTGTGGAAAGACAAAGGAAGGTACATTTACTTGAGAGGCAACACTGCATGAAATTAAGATTAAAAGAAGATAAAAACAGGTGAATAAATCTGGTATAGCAATAAGAAAAAATGTATGTATGTTTAAGATATGATCTATAGACACTTTCTATAGGTTTCATGCATTGCTGATTTTTGCAGTGTGTGGTGTTTTATGTCCCTTCCCTGTGCAGAAATGCTGTTGTGCTCCACAGAAGACGGGCAGGTTTGACCAGCATAAGCGATGACAGAATCGTTCACTATTCCAGTATTAGTTCCTGACCTTGACCTGGAGGAGCTTTACGAGGACGAGCCCCTCATTCATCAGAGACGTGTTCTCTCAGGCTGGAGGCTCAGCTAAATCAGATTACACGCGTGTCACACGCGCCGCTCCACCTACGCTGCGATGTAATCCAGTTACCATCACAAAAGGTCCCCAGTCGCTTCCTAACGAAAGCTCGGGCGATAAATCTGTGAAATAAAATGAGCGCCGCTGGCGTGTTTAATGAACACATCGAGTTCAGGAGGTGACGCACACCAGTCGGAACGCCGGTCAGTCACGTGACCTGCGTCTCCAGCGCTGTGAGTTTAGACTGAGCTCCCGCCAGTCCTCGTCAGTGCTGGTTAACGCTCATTAACCAGGGCAGATGATGTGGAGTGCTGTGGTTTTAATGGGCTAATGAGCAGCACAGATTACACTTCAAATGAGTAACTGCAAATCTCAGGCCAAAAAACACTTGATTTAGAGGAAATGCTGGCTGGATAAAGTTCAAGTAAAAAACAAGTGAAAGTATCTGCAAAAAAATGACTTCATAACGACATGACGTTGATCTCCACAGCAGTGTCTGTGTGATTTCCTGTCTGTGAGGAAACATATTACTGCCTTTTAGAAGCCAAGCAGTTAAATGAACAATCTGGGCTTTATTTGAGATATGTTATTTTACTTATTCTCTAATAGCACTGTGATGCAGACGGGCCTAAAATAAACCCTAATGCAGCTGCACACTGTTCCAGTGGAGCAAAAGCACTCGAACACGCTCTCCTTTACCATTAGCACTGACTATAACCATAACCATACACATATTCACTCACAGGTAAATCACAGTGAATGGTTTTGTTATGCTGTGGACGGATGGACAGACAGGCAGAGAGACGGACAGATGGACAGAGAGACAGACGGATGGACAGACAGGCAGAGAGACAGACAAACGGACAGAGAGACAGATGGATGGACAGACAGGCAGAGAGACAGACAAACGGACAGATGGACAGAGAGACAGACGGATGGACAGACAGGCAGACGGATGGACAGACAGGCAGAGAGACAGACAGACGGACAGACAGGCAGAGAGACAGACAGACAGAAGGAAGGAAGGACAGGCAGAGAGACAGACAGACAGACGGATGGACGGACAGATGGACAGACAGAGACAGACGGCGGACGGACAGAGAGACAGACGGACGGACAGATGGACAGACAGAGAGACAGACAGACAGATGGACAGATAGACAGACAGACGGATGGACGGACAGAGAGACAGACAGATGGATGGACGGACAGAGAGACAGACAGACAGACGGATGGACGGACAGAGAGACAGACAGACAGACGGACAGATGGACGGACAGAGAGACAGACGAATGGACAGACAGACGGACAGATAGACAGACAGAAGAACAGATGAACAGATAGACAGACAGACAGAAGGACAGGCAGACAGACAGACAGAGAGAGAGAGAGACGGACAGACGGAGAGACGGACACACAGACAGAAGGACAGACTGAGAGACGGACAGACAGACAGAGAGAGAGATGGACAAACAGACAGAAGGACAGACTGAGAGACGGACAGACAGACAGAGAGAGAGATGGACAGACGGACAGAGCATCGGCCTCCTCCATCATCCTCTCCACATGAATATTTCAGGTCTGCGCTGATGAGAGTGGATGTGATGGAGAGGCGCGTGAGGCTTTTATCTGGCACAGGCCAGGAGTAATTACGCTCTCTCCCATCTCTTCTTCCTTACTCTCTTTTCCACAGCGTCTGTCTTTGTGCAGATGAAGCTCCTGCAGCTCTCTGGATTCACACTGAAACTCTGAGCATTGATGTGTCCATCGGCACATGTTGACCCATCGCTCTCACCTACTGCAGTTTCACAGCATTCCTTCTTCCTGAAGATGTCATTGCTGTCCTCATTCACGATTCATTCACTAGGTTGTTTTATGAATTAATAACACGTGACATCTGTGCTTTACAGTCCAGGTCGGAGCGGGATTCCCCGCCGCTGTTGTTTTCATTAGGATGTGAGCGTTCCGTTTGGTTTTATCTCTGGTTTCACTGGACCCAAATCAGAATCGTTTCTTCGATATTAATATAAGATTCAATGTTTCTAGAAGTTGGAAGCAGAACTTGTCTGCTCGTCCATCACGACCATCTCTAATCATAATGAAGATACTCGGTTACAGTATTTGATATTTCGAGAAAGTCTGATTTAAAAGCCATGTTCTGTCCTAGTCGAGCTTTAGTGTTAGTGAATGATGATCTGATATACGGGATTCATTAAGGTCATCGCTGGAAGAAACACACACACACACCTTACACACTTCTAATTAATCATATTTTCTGAGTGTAAGCATTAATCTCTTATTCTTTCTGTTCCCAAGCGGAGCAGCTCAGAAGTGCTGATTAAAGCGAGCGTTTGAGCGATGTGTTGATGTCGAGTCGCTCGTTTGAAAGCTTTCGCATCTCTCCTGCGCTCCAAATATCAAAATTTCATGTCAGTCCCAAAAACACTTTACGCTTATTAAAATGCAAGATCCTGGCTGCAGCGTGACGTGTTGCTCAGAGCCGATCGCTTTATTTAAAACCTGTTTATAATGCATCATAAGTGTGTTCTGAATTCATTGTGAAGCTCTTTATTAAAGATCATCACATTATAATGCATTAATTAGTGTTTAGGCATGACAGCAAAATATCATTCATTTAACTTATAGATATCATCATACTTCACTTGTTTTGTACTACAGGTTTTCTGAAATGCAATGTTTAAATATGCAAACGGAGGTCGATTATATATGCACTAATTTGCATATGCAAATGATCTTTTTATCACTGCATAAATCAGAGTTTTCTGACTCAAACTCACTGCCTTTAGCTCCTGAATGCATTAAAAACACCTTTTGCATTGCTGGATCCGCTTTGAGCAGTCATGACTTCATATTTTTCGACTAAAACCATATTGTATCTAATCGGTAACTTCTCATTAGTGAGTGAATGCACAAATGGTTTAAAGTTTTGAATGTTACCATGTTTTTACCATGTTATTTCTTCATTTACACCATTTTTAATTATTAATTTCATTGGTAAAGCCACAGTTCACTTTCAGGTCAAAACGAAGCTTTTTGTTTCTCATCTTCATACTTCATACATTACAGATGTAATGTGTATTTTGGATGTTTTTTTTCCACTAGTCTGAAATAAGACATGTTAAAACTGACCTTAATGTCATTTTAACCAGAGATATGATACATTATAACACTTCATACGTAATACTATTCATGCTTTAAAGAGTATAATGCATTTTATACAACAGTTCTTTCTGGTTCTGGTTCTCTGATTGGCTGAGAGCCGTGTGATATTCCCCCAGTATCAGTTTGTATCGCTCCGCCTGCGGCGACTGTCATAGCGGTCGAGCAAATACACCAGTTTTAAAGGGTTTTACACCAGTTTTAAAGGGTTTTACACCAGTTTTAAAGGGGTCATGCATTGAGAAATCAACTTTTCATTCAACCTTTGATTCATTTGAAGTTAATCGTGATATAAAAATATCCTGTAAGTTTCAGAGCTGAAAACATCCTTGTTAGTCAAAGAAAAGCTTTTATTGACACCAGGCCCAGCAGACGCTGGATCTCAGAATGTGCGTGTGGTGAAACGCCGCCTCAACAGAAGAAGAGCAATGCCTGATTCTGTAGCCCCGCCCACTGATTATAGGCCTACATAGAGCTAAACCGGATCCAACTTCTAAGCAATAAACATGCCGCATAAGCTTCATTCAGATTCCAATATTATGAATGCATGGATGAACTTTATTTAAATGAAGATCCAGCTCTTGTGGGGAGGACATTGCGCGTTTGTTCCTTCATTTCTGATCGCGGATTTGTTTGTAAACAAGAGACTGGATTTGCAGACAGGATGAGAATACATGAATGAATGAAGCAACACACTAATGGGAGTAAAACATGTTTTTTATATGTGATAGTATTGCATTGTTACAGATCATCTATTGATTATGTGTGTGTCTAACTGAACATACTTTAGCACGCTGTCACCGGCTGGAGAATCCTTTATTTGTGGTGTTGTTGGTTCAATGTGCTGCGATTCATGATCAGACTCGGACATGTGATGTTATTCCTCATGTGTACTCACGGGGGAGCTGGAGCTCATTAAATATGCAAAGTTTATCCAATCCTAGCCGTGGGTGTTTACTTCCAAGTCTTCAGTGCGGCACGTCCATAAAAACCGAGCGAACGTCATAAGTTGACCTCAGACAACAGTATAACAAAATCAAAAAGCCAGTTCATGACCCCTTTAAAAATACTACTGTTGTTGTGTCACGAAGTGTAGTTTTAACAGTTTTTAGGCCAGAATGTAGTTATTTAGACTCAAATATGCGACTCATATGTAAACACAGCGGCTGTTTTACGGTTTGTCAGATGTGAGCTCCAGCGTCAGCGGCCGTTCAGCGCTCGTGTGCCCGCAGAGAACAGCTCCGTCTCGGACAGGCCTGAGGGAACTCACCGCTGGCTCTCACTGGATGTAGAGAGTGGATAAACATGAGATATAATTCATCTGGGGAATATCAAACGGCCAGTCTTTGGATTATTGATCTATAACATGTTCCTGAGCAAATCGATTTTAAAATTATTTAATTTTAGGCTGTTTAAATCTTGAATCCTGTACTAGAGCGCCGCTTCTGTACGTTTGACTGTTTGCTTATGTTTTATTTCCGATTGTCTTTTATAATGGCTTTTGTTGATTTGTTTTTTATATAATCTTGTTCAATAAACATTATTTTATAAATATGCCGTATTTGGTGTTGAGAAAGGGTCCGTCAGTGATTGTGATTTCAGTGACGGTTTCATTATTACAGCATCAGATGCAGCAAACACTGTCTTTATGAGAGGTTTCCATGTTTTAAAAGGACAAACACAAAGATATCGCTTTCCTCAGCGGACTTTCAAACTGATTTGTTTATATATTTTAGACATGGAGCTGAAGAATGAATGCTGTATCAGATGTATACACTCGTTTAGTCTGTGTGACTATATATACCGAATCACAGCCGTGCTGATATACAGCGATAACGCACTGATACTCTGTGATATGCTCATATAATGCATTGCTTTCTCTGATCTGTTTCTCCTGCCATCTTACATCATTACTGTCGAAACTGTGCATGCATATATGGTCAGTTTCATTTTCTTTGCATTCATCATGATTTTCTGAAGAAACTCAGTTTAAGAAACCCTTGATAATGCAGTGTGTGTGTGTGTGTGTGTGTGTGTGTGTGTGTGTGTGTGTGTGTCTCTCTCTCTCTGTCGTTTCTCTGTTTGGCCCAATTACCGAGTGTTTTGACATGCAGACCCGCTGCGCTTCATGAAGGCATGTTGAGTGCCGCTCTGTCCGTTTCCTGCCGTCAGCCGAAGCCCAGCGCTGGTCCTCTTGAAGTCATGAAAACACTCTTCTGTTGCTGCGTGTGACCCATTTCCTCATGTCATGTGTGTTGTTAGCGTGAGCCGGCGCTCCAGTTCGTTACGATAAGCTAACAGAATGTTTCCATCACACTCAGTGACCTCGCGTTCATCATTGTGAAGATCATTTCAGTCTGAATGCGGATGAGATGTTTTATTCTGAGCAATGAGGCCGTACAGAAACTCTCGTTTAGACCCACTCTGTGACGTTTAGCAGGAAACGCAGGAATGGCCGATTGCATATGCTTTGATTCGCTTTATTTTGTTTTCAATGACAGATCTGATCCTTCTGGGCTCGTTCTGACATTTTCACAATGCACATGTTTCAAAGAAGCGTGACAGAAAATCATGATGTTAATGTTCATAATATATTGTTGCATTTAGCAGATTCGGACTTGACGGTAATTAAGTTACATTGTGACGATATAAACAATCAAGTGGTTGAGATTTGCGCTATTTGCTCTGAACGGCCTGAAACCAGTCTCACTTCCTGTTAAAGTGTAACAATGTATTTAATTAGCATAATGCCCACCTCTGGTCTTGATTGGCTGAGCAGCGTCTCTTAGCCCCGCCCTCACTCAATGTAGTTAATGCCTGCCTCTGGTTGTGATTGGTTAAACAGCGTCTCTTAGCCCCGCCCTCACTCACTGTAGTTAATGCCCGCCTCTGGTCGTGATTGGCTGAGCAGTGTTTCTTAGCCCCGCCTTTACTCACTGTAGTTAATGCCCGCCTCTGGTCGTGATTGGTTAAACAGCGTCTCTTAGCCCCGCCCTCACTCACTGTAGTTAATGCCTGCCTCTGGTCGTGATTGGCTGAGCAGTGTTTCTTAGCCCCGCCCTCACTCACTGTAGTTAATGCCCGCCTCTGGTCGTGATTGGCTGAGCAGTGTTTCTTAGCCCCGCCTTCACTCACTGTAGTTAATGCCCGCCTCTGGTCGTGATTGGTTAAACAGCGTCTCTTAGCCCCGCCCTCACTCACTGTAGTTAATGCCCGCCTCTGGTCGTGATTGGCTGAGCAGCGTCTCTTAGCCCCGCCCTCACTCACTGTAGTGTTGGTGTTGTTCATGTGGAGGAGACGCTGTTTCCTGCTGAGATTGAGACGGTCAAACCCACGCCACCGTCACTGTTCCTATCACTGTGTGTCAAGAGCTGAGATTCAGATATGATAATGAGCGCTTGTTCTGAGAGCAGCTTTCAGAGAGGCAGGGCTTAGAGAGACAGCTTCCCTTCTGACCAATCACAGCAGAGCAGAGCAGTGCTCAGAGAGGCGGGGCTTAGAGAGACTGAATCTTCACACAAAGCGTTTCAGACACTCAGAGAAAAGAGCTGAAGCTGCAGTGGAGATTAGGAGAGAATTAAAGTGTTTTTTGACCTTGGATGCATGAGAACCTAATGGAGGAGTGTTCAAAATAGCATAATAGAGAAACTTTAACCTTAACTCCAAGGACCCTGAGTATATCCTTTAAATGTTAAATATCTGTGGAGGAGCTCTGACCTCATACATGGTGCCATTTCAAAGCTAAATTACTTTCTAGAGATATGCATCACTTTGGCATTTGTTTTACACAGAGTAACTTATTTACACTAAATTACTCTGGGACATAAGGGTAATATTCCTCTCGTCAGATCCATTTGAATTTTTAATTTTTCCAGTGTTTGCTGCCATCTAGTGGACACAGCCCAAACCGTCTGCAGGGTGCTAGAGCACACAGGGCCTGAGATATACACTGTCAAAAATGTATTTATAACCAAATATAAATGGGGGTTTATTATAGCTCAGACAACATATAGTTGCATGTTTATCACTTTTAGTAATGACACCAAAATTGTATATTTAGACCACTGTATGTGGGTATGGGAAGCTTTTCAATTCAGGTAGGACAAATCCAGGTGGAAATCCCCAAAAATGGTCCCAGAGTTTAGGCATTTGTCTCGTTCCGGGCGCTCTAACAGCCCACCGTCCATCCGAATCAACAGAATTCGTTCTTTGATTGGCTTCAGTGAGTTGCTGACTTCCTGTTCAATTAGTTTGCATGCAGTGGCGTCCCTCGGCCCTGCTAATGAGGCCTGGCGTAACCGCTGACGGATTACGACCCGTCCGCACGGCCAATTAGCAGACCAATGACAGCAGAAAGCACTCTGATTAGAGAGACGCAGGACGGCCTGCGAGATGACGGGCATGTAAGCAGGTGGGTCAGCGCCAGCAAAGCATTGTGGATCATTAGACTGCATCTTAATTAGTCTGCGAGGTCTCACCCTTTGTGTCGACTGGATAAAATACTGGCATAATCACGGCAGATGAATGTAGAAATCATTGTTAAACAGTCAAAGAGTGGCGTTTGTTTGACCTTCCTGACGATAATTGGCTCGTCTGTATTTTCAAAGCGAAATGCAAATGTTTGTAGCGTATTTCAATATTTGTGTCCCTCACCGGGTTATGTGAGCGCGGGGATGTAATTGAAGACACAAGTCAAACACTGGAAGGATGCTGGGATCCGAGCGAGCTCTGAACGTGAATGTCGTGACGGGTCGCCGACGGTGACTCAGCATTTGTGACATTTGTGAAGGCCGTGCTTTAGTGATGCGTGTTAGACTGAACACGTGTCGCGTGACGCGG
>JAGHMJ010004474.1:245000-250000 GCA_018749465.1 Paracanthobrama guichenoti | reverse complement strand
GAAGGCCACAGAAGTTTGGAGGTCTGGAGCTATTGACTCTGCGGAAAGTTGGTGACTTCTGCGCACTGTGACCCTCAGCATGCGCTGACCCCGCTCTGTGATTTCACTTCGTGGCTGAGTTGCTGTTGTTCCCAATCGCTTCCATTTTGTTATAATCCCACTAACAGTTGAGCGTGGAATATTTAGTAGTGAGGAAATGTCAGGAATGGACTTATTGCACAGGTGGCAACCTATCACGGTCCCACGCTTGAGTTCACTGAGCTCCTGAGAGCGAGCCATTCTTTCACAAATGTGTGTAGAAGCGTCTGCATGCCTAGTGCTTGATTTATACACCTGTGCCATGAAGGGATTGAACACCTGAACTCAGGGATTTGGAGGAGCGGCACAATATTTTTGCAATATAGTGTATATGAAATAATCATGTTAATGTGTATTTTGCATAATCCAGTGGATAAAATACTTACAATAACAAATGAAAGTGTAGCAGAAGCTCTGCCGCTCAAATATCTGTCATTTTCCCTGAATGATTTCTGCAGCTCTGACATTTCCACTGATCAATATACGAGAATCAATGCCTTGTTAGTCGTGTTTGAGTCCAGTAACCTCAGCATCCTGCTAATGATTCCAGTCTCGTTTATATTCTACTAATGCTCACCTTAAACAAGTCCAGAAATCAGGAGGAATGCTGTCGCTCTGGCATGCAGGAAAACTCTTGTTAATGCACAAACTCCATCCATTGCGTTCAGTGTGAATGTGTTTTCTCTGAGTTAAACCGATGACATGTTTATAGCAACTACAACACATTTGGTTTAATGAGACATTTGAAGGAAACATTCGTATCTCTCATGAACGTCAGTCCCTTATCAGTACCAGAATCAGATGCATCTTTTGTGTTCCTGGTCAGTAGCTGTTCATTGTTGCTCTAGATGATGATTTAGGAACCGGTGAATCATGTCAGTTTATGTTGAAGGTTGCAAGTCTAGAGAGGAAGACGATTGATCTGACGGGTCAGATGAGTGTATGAATCGCTCTCAGCTTTACCTGAGAGGTGTAATCAGGTGTGTGATGATGGCTGAAGCCGTTCCTAGAGCGTTAGACGAGGACCCGAGTGAATCCCCTGTGGACAGAACCGACTGGGTTGTTTTCCGTCTGCCGAACGGATGATCTTTGGCTCTGGGCGGTTGGAGTGTCTCTAGAGGAGGCATTCTGGGAGGCAACGCCGCTGCAAGCCAACAGGATGTGAACTGTGCATGATTTCAGCAGTTTTATCCTCAGCGTTCAGAGGTCATGCAGCGAGTAGACAAGAAACAACTGCTGCTGTTGCATCAAAACAACTCTAGCTGTGTGTGTGTGTGTGTGTGTGTGTGTGTGTGTGTGTGTGTGTCTCATTTTCCAGCACAAATATCTAAACATTCTTAAAACAAGACACATTTACTGGAGAAGAGAAATGACAGACAAGACTTAGGAAGAACATCATATTTTGAAGTATACATTCATATGCGCCTCCGGAGATGATGCTTCCTAACCAAGGCGAGAATAAACAATCAGATGCATGTATGTGTGTAATGTAATGCGTGTATGTGTGTGTGTTTCCCGAGCAGAGCCTGGAGTGGCGAGAGACCTGGCGTTCCTCCAGAGACCTCAGAAGGTCACGGCTCTACAGGGCAGGGATGCGGTTCTAGAATGTTCCGCCTCCGGCTATCCCAACCCATCCTTCTACTGGATGAGAGGAAGCGAGCTCATCCAGAGCCGGTGAGGAGACGCACATCACGAGTCTTTGTTCTCTAAAATAAATTCTATTCACACTTGTTTATCTGCTCATAACTCCAGTAGATCAGTGTAATACTCCTCCAGTGTAGATCAGCTGTTCTCTGTGTGAATATATAGTAAAGTGTGATTTATTCCTGTGATCAAAGCTGAGTTTATCATCATTACTCCAGTCTTCAGTGTCACATGATCTTCACTGATCACTCTCATATGAGGACCTGATGATCAACACACATTTATGATTATTATCAGTGATGAACACAGTTCAGATTTCATTCTATTTTGATGAATAGAAAGTTCAAAAGAACAGCATTTAAAGGAATATAATCTTCTGTAACATTATAAATGTCTTTACTGTCACTTTTGATCAAATAGCATAAGTATTCATTTCTAATTGAATAGTGAAACCTTGACTCTAAACTTTTGAGTGATTTTGGCAGCTGATCTCTATATTAATTACCATTAGTGGGCAAAATTAATCTTTCTGGATAGAAACATAATCAACATATATTTAGAAAGCTGACATTTGAGAGTTTACAGACTCAGACTGTTATTAATATGGAGATATATAAGCTCAAACATAAAAATATTACGTAGATGTGGTATAACAACTTATAACCACAATTACGGTGAAGCCACAAGAGTGTTCATGCTTCAAATCTGAGGATGATATCTCTAAAACTATGCATTTTATGAAACATGTTTCTAAGACCATGTCATATGTGTTTTTAGAGAAGGCTAATAAAATGCTCATGAAATTATTTATAATAACTCTGGCACGGAGAACTGCCCCATTCACGTTTCTATTGTTCTCAATCGCCGAATGTTAGCACCTCTGCCGGTAATCTTCATTATTCTTTGGTTTTATCTTCTATTAAAGCTTCTATGTAAAAGAGAAACTCAGAGGATTGAGCTTCATATCTACTGTGAACGGTTCAGCTGTTAAAGTGAATGCTGTTGACTGTGACTGATTCTCTCTCAGATCGAAGAAATACTCTCTGCTGAGCGGCAGCAACCTCCTGATCAGCAGCGTCACGGACGACGATTCGGGAAGCTACACCTGCGTCGCTCAGAACAAACACCAGAACATCTCCGCGTCCTGCGAGCTCTCGGTGCTCGGTGAGTTCACTCCTACTGAGGTCACTTCATCAGAAACTGCCGGCTGATTGCATGTTTTGGTGTTGTTGGCTGAATTATTCCTCTATATGGATGTTGTTCGTTTGGTTTCGTCCAGGTATCTTTATACAACGAGCCAAATATGAAGCGTTTAGTGATTGAAGCGTTCAGTGGAGAGAACAAATGAAGGCTGTGTTGTTGTGCTTGTTCAGTGATCGAGTGGAGTTTATCATGTACATGCATTGACTTTGACACCGGTGACATGAGACTGCTGGAAGGAATCGTCTACCTCAGTGGCCTTCATGAATATACAACACTTGTGCAGTTGTGGTGTTTTTCATTTCTGCATTAAGCGCCGGAGCTCCAGTGAAGACGGACGCTCTGTGGTTGTTTAAAGAGGCTTTTTAAGTGAAGCATTTTGCATGAATGCCCTTCAAATTCACTCTGTAAAATCTGCGAGTTCGGCGACGTTCTCTGGATGATGGTCTCGGAGGACGGTCGCATCGCAATCCCATCTTCAGCTTCCAGACGCACATTATAGGCGCCAATGATCGCTCAGATCCGTTTGGAAAATGATTCTTTTTCATTGCCAGAGGTGTGGATATAATTGAAGCCATGGCCTCCTCTAGTGAGATGAGCGATTCTGCTTTTGGCAGAAAACACATTTTATCCCAGACTTAAAAAGTCATCAGCATTTGGGCTCTTGTGATTAAAATGGCATCTTTTATCCTGTCAGATAGTCAACTAGACATGCAGTGATGCTATATTCATCCATACTGCAAAACCGCATCAGTAATCTGTTCATAGGCCGCAAACATCTGTTCCCAGAGCAGTCTGAGCCGTGGTCCAGCGCAGATGAAGGCAGAAGAGCGTTACGCCCGCGTGGACGTCAGTGCTGAACACATTAATATTCATGTGTTGTTTTGAAGGAGGGAGTTTGAGTTTGTGTGGGATTAAAGTGATTCTGAAGAAACTTTGACTCTTTTGTGAAGAAATTCTTGTTTTTGATCTGATTCTCATTTCCAAGAGTTTCATGTTGCTTTGTGAGATTCTCCATTTGATCGTTAGCTCTTTGAAATGAGGTTCTTGTTTTTATTTTCCCATCCATGTAAATGTCCTCAGTTTATATTCAGCGGTTATTATGTCAGACTTCACAGCTTTGCATGTTTTTGTAGATGTTTAGTTCAATTTATGAAGCGGATGGTTCAGATTCTGTATTCTGATTGGATGCTAGTAAACACAAACTCTGTTCAACAGTTAGTTCTGATTGGCTGTTCATAGATCAGCTCTGACAGGTTTCAATGTTTGTGTTGTGTCTGTGTGTTTGATTGATTGATTGATTGATTGGCCCTGAAGGAGTTTTGGTTCCTTGCCACCGTTGCCTCTGGCTTTTGGCTTGCTCAGTTGGGGACTCCTAAATCTCATCTATATTCCCGATCTGCCCGCATTGACACTATATGATACTGAAATGAGCTGGATAACATCACCGTTTCACCAGAACGGCTGTACAGATTCTGTTGATTTGGCTGATAAGGTTTTATTGATATGGTTGATTGGTTGATTTGATTGGTTGATTTGATTGATAAGGTTTTATTGATATGGTTGATTGGTTGATTTGATTGATAAGGTTTTATTGATATGGTTGATTGGTTGATTGACACATAAATCCTGATGCTTTAGATTGTTTACTATTTTCCTCAAGAAGATATGAAGTAACTCGCCAGTTTTGATCTGAAATGTATGTGTTGGCAACATTTTATAAAAGCATATATAAAAGCATTTAACTGTTTTCGTGTTTTCACTATTATACGTGTAAAACACAGGCGAAGGAGACGCAGTAAAACAAGCGATCGTATGTAAGCAGATGCATATGTAAAATAACGTGATCATCAACATTAAACAGCATAAATCAAACCTGCCTAATGCTGAATGAGACGTGGACCCAGGGCGAGCTACAGGACTGAAGCTCTGGGGTGTTGATGGACTCGATCGACTCCATCTGTGTTTGATCATCGCTCTGAATCTGATCTGGATGTTACCTTAGACAAAAACATGATTTTTCTCAGCTTTTTGTTCAAAATGTTGCTTTTTTATGGAACTTACCCTTATTTAAGTGT
>JAGHMJ010004474.1:227500-232500 GCA_018749465.1 Paracanthobrama guichenoti | reverse complement strand
ATTGGCTGTTGGGATGTTGGGTCTTCACCTGTTGATCTGTGTGTCAGATCCGCCCTCTCCTGTCTTCCCTCTCTCCTGTCTTCCCTCTCTCCTGTCTTCCCTCTCTCCTGTCTTTCCTCTCTCCTGTCTGTTGTTTTCTCTCTGATCTCTGGCTCTCTTGATTCATTTGTTTGTGCTTTTCACAGTCTCAGATCTGAAGCATCTTCACTATTCATGGGTTTCACGGCTCTGTGTAACCGGTTGAAGTGACCATCCATCCATCCATCCATCCATCCATCCATCCACCCATCCACCCATCCATCCCATCCATCCATCCATCCATCCATCCATCCATCCATCCATCCATCCATCCATCCATCCATCCATCCATCCATCCATCCATCTATCAATCCATCTATTGTTCTATCGTTCCATCCATCCATCCATTGTTCTATCATTCCATCTATTGTTACATCGTTCCATCCATCCATTGTTCTATCATTCCATCTATTGTTATATTGTTCCATCCATCCATTGTTCTATCATTCCACCTATTGTTATATTGTTCCATCCATCCATTGTTCCATCCATCCTTCCATTGTTCTATCGTTCCATCCATCCATTGTTCTATCATTACATCTATTGTTCTGTTGTTCCATCCATCCACTGTCCTATCCATCCTTCCATTGTTCTATCGTTCCATCCATCCATTGTTCCGTCCATCCTTCTATTGTTCCATCATCCATTGTTCCATTCCATCTATTGTTATATCATTCCATCCATCCATCCATCCATCATCCATTGTTCTATCATTCCATCCATCCATTGTTCTATCATTACATCTATTGTTCTATCGTTCCATCCATCCATTAATCTATCATTGCATCTATTGTTCTATTGTGCCATCCATTGTTCCATCCATCCATCATCCATCCATTGTTCTGTTATTCCATCCATCCATCCATCCATCCATCCATCCATCCATCCATCCATCCATCCATTGTTCTGTCATTCCATCTATTGCTCTATTGTGCCATCCATCCATTGTTCTATCATTACATCTATTGTTCTATTGTGCCATCCATCCATCCATCCATCCATCGTTCTGTCATTCCATCTATTGCTCTATCGTGCCATCCATCCATTCATCCATCCATCCATTGTTCTGTCATTCCATCTATTGCTCTATTGTGCCATCCATCCATTGTTCTATCATTACATCTATTGTTCTATTGTGCCATCCATCCATCCATCCATCCATCCATCCATCCATCCATCGTTCTGTCATTCCATCTATTGCTCTATCGTGCCATCCATCCATTGTTCTATCATTACATTATCATCGTCGTCAGTGAGGAACCTGGGTGTGCTCTTTGATACCAATCTTTCATTTGAAAGCCACGTTTCTAACATCTGTAAAACTGCATTCTACCATCTTAAAAATATATCTAAATTACGGCACATCCTTTCAATGCAAAATGCTGAACAGTTAATTCATGCGTTCATGAGCTCAAGGCTAGATTACTGTAATGCTTTACTGGGTGGTTGCCCTGCTCGCTTAATAAACAAACTCCAGCTGGTCCAAAATGCAGCAGCTCGAGCTCTTACTAGAACCAGGAAGTATGACCATATTAGCCCGGTTCTGTCAACACTGCACTGGCTCCTATTAAACATCGTATAAATTTTAAAATCTTGCTTATTACTTACAAAGCACTAAATGGTTTAGCTCCCAGTACTTGAGCGAGCTCTTAACGCATTATACTCCATCACGTCTATTGCGGTCTCAAAACTCTGGCCAGTTGATAATCCCTAGAATATCAAAATCAACTGCAGGCGGTCAATCCTTTTCCTATTTAGCACCTAAACTCTGGAACAGTCTTCCTAGCATTGTTCGGGAAGCAGACACACTCTGTCAGTTTAAATCTAGACTAAAAACGCATCTCTTTACTATGCCTTACACATAAAACATTATCAATCTCTATTATTCAAATCAGTTAAATGATTGTTAGGCTGCATTAACTAGGTCAGCCGGAACCGGGAACACTTCCCATAACACCTGATGTACTCGTTACATCATAAGAAGAATGGCATCTACGCTAATGTTAGTCTCTCTGTTTATCCCGAGGTTTACTGCAGTCAGCCGGATCTGGGCCGTGTCCAGATCAGATGGACCAGCGCCTGGACATGACCAACGGATCCCTGAAGTGTCTGCAGAGAGCGTGTCAAATAAACTCCCCCCGTAAATGCCGCATCGACACGACATCCTCATTAAACCCGTCTCCGGCATGATGACTCCAATCTTACGAATATCTATTTGCCTAATATGAATTAAGACCTGCAATGTTGCCAGAATTATAATCATACACTGTTTGTTCGTCGGCCAGAGGAGAACTGGCACCCCGACTGAGCCTGGTTTCTCCCAAGGTTTTTTTCTCCATTCTGATCCTGAAGGAGTTTTGGTTCCTTGCCACCGTTGCCTCTGGCTTTTGGCTTGCTCAGTTGGGGACTCCTAAATCTCATCTATATTCCCGATCTGCCCGCATTGACACTATATGATACTGAAATGAGCTGGATAACATCACCGTTTCACCAGAGCGGCTGTACAAATTCTGTTGAATTATTTTCCTGTTAACAATGTGAAGCTGCTTTGAAACAATTGGACTTGTTAAAAGCGCTGTATAAATAAAGGTGATTTGATTTGATTTGATTACATCTATTGTTATATTGTTCCATCCATCCATTTTTCCATCCATCCATCCATCCATCCATCCATCCATCCATTGTTCTATTGTTCCATCTATTGTTATATCGTTCGATCCATTTTTCCAGCCATCCATCCATCCATTGATCCATTGTTCCATCATCCATTGTTCTATCATTCCATCTATTGTTATATTGTTCCATCCATTGTTCCATCCAGCCATCATCCATCCATTTTTCCATCTATATCCATCCATCCATCCATCCATCCATTAATCCATTGTTCTATCATTCCATCTATTGGTATATTGTTCCGTCCAACCATCCATTATTATACAATGAATATAATGAATATAATATCAGGTAATTTACAGTAATAAACTAAAATGATCCATAAATGTTATAATACAGCACATGATTGTTAAGCCCTTTGGGAATGACATCTTCTGTCTCCAGTATTTTGATTGTGTTGATGTTGTTGTTTTGGTTTCTTGTCGTTCGCTCCACATCAGCGTCTGCATCATCTCTGTCATTTCTCTTCTTCAAGTGGAGAAACATCACAAATCCATTTTATCCCAATAAGTCTGATGCTGGACGTCTGATCAGCGTTTGCTTTTGAACATGAGTGCTCAGACTGCTATTGAGATGAGGCCGATCGATATGTAATTTTCCCGGCGAAATGAGCCTTTCATTCTTTTTGTGAGGAAAAAATCAGCCAGATTGGAGACTGTGGGAAGCGGTGCTCCGGTTTGCCTTTAATCATGACAGTACGTCCATCTTCACGAGCACTCGTCTCAACAATGAGTGCAGCTGATTTAACGCTTTAATGATGCTCTCAGGTAATGGCCTCCTGTCTGTCTCTCCGTCTGTCTCTCTCTGTCTCTCTCTCTGCGTCTCTCTCTCTCTCCTTCTCTCTCTCTCTGCATCCATCCTGAGGTCTCGTCTTAAGCTGCTCTGCTCTGGCTACAGATTTGACAGGATTATGTTCTATATATCGGCAGTCCCCCCGAATAATGAGAAATGGCCAAATTGTCCCCCCAATATTTGATATTGTTGATGCTGCTCTGCTGTACTCATCACACACCGCTCTGTTTGTTGCTAGGATGACAAAAGTCAAATGTTACATTTTAGGTTGGTCTGCCTCAGTGGTCTTGTCACTGATGGCCAATCAAATCAAAGAAGGCGGGGCTTAGTGTGAATTCCAATGTGGATTCCGATCGTAAGAGTAGCTAAACATTTCATTTCACCCACTGCAGCTTATACCAACGACGGAAATAAGCGCAGTTACAATAGCTAAACATGTGGGAGAGCGTGGCTATAATGTGACTATATTGTATTGCAATAGGTAACACTTCAAAGTCAAAGCACATCATTTGTAGTTGAAAGAATTTAATGACAAAATCTAGTTATGGTTACACTTAAAATAGTTACAAAATAAATGTATGAGATGATGAAAACCATTAATATACCATTATTGATATACCATTAATCGTACCCAGCATGAATGTTACAGAGAGAGAGAGAGAGAGAGAGAGGAGAGAGAGAGAGAGAGAGAGAGAGAGAGAGAGAGAGAGAGAGAGAGAGAGAGAGAGAGAGAGAGAGAGAGAGAGAGAGAGAGAGAGAGAGAGAGAGAGAGAGAGAGAGAGAGAGAGAGAGAGAGAGAGAGAGAGAGAGAGAGAGAGAGAGAGAGAGAGAGAGAGAGAGAGAGAGAGAGAGAGAGAGAGAGAGAGAGAGAGAGAGAGAGAGAGAGAGAGAGAGAGAGAGAGAGAGAGAGAGAGAGAGAGAGAGAGAGAGAGAGAGAGAGAGAGAGAGAGAGAGAGAGAGAGGGAGAGAGAGACAGAGACAGAGAGAGAGAGAGACAGAGAGAGAGAGAGAGAGAGAGAGAGAGAGAGAGAGACAGAGAGAGAGAGAGAGAGAGAGAGAGAGAGAGAGAGAGAGAGAGAGAGAGAGAGAGAGAGAGAGAGAGAGAGAGAGAGAGAGAGAGAGAGAGAGAGAGAGAGAGAGAGAGAGAGAGAGAGAGAGAGAGAGAGAGAGAGAGAGAGAGAGAGAGAGGAGAGAGAGAGAGAGAGAGAGAGAGAGAGAGAGAGAGAGAGAGAGAGAGAGAGAGAGAGAGAGAGAGAGAGAGAGAGAGAGAGAGAGAGAGAGAGAGAGAGAGAGAGAGAGAGAGAGAGAGAGAGAGAGAGAGAGAGAGAGAGAGAGAGAGAGAGAGAGAGAGAGAGACAGAGAGAGAGAGAGAGAGAGAGAGAGAGAGAGAGAGAGAGAGAGAGAGAGAGAGAGAGAGAGAGAGAGAGAGAGAGAGAGAGAGAGAGAGAGAGAGAGAG
>JAGHMJ010004474.1:212500-220000 GCA_018749465.1 Paracanthobrama guichenoti | reverse complement strand
TCCTTCAAAAAATCCATCATCATCCCTGTCCCTGAGAACAGTAAACCCTCTTGCCTAAATGACTATCGTCCAGTGGCTCTCACGTCTATAGTCATGAAGGTCTTTGAGAGACTCATTAAAAACACCATTTGCGCCTTCATTCCTGACACTTTGGACCCTCTTCAGTTTGCCTATCGTCCCAATAGATCGACTGAAGATGTCATCTCTCATGTCCTCCACTCCTCCCTCACTCACATCGACAGCAAAAGTGGGAACTACGCAAGGCTGCTATTTATTGACTATAGCTCAGCCTTTAACACCATAGTTCCCATCAAGCTAACCGCCAAACTCCTGGATCTCGGCCTGAATCCTTCTCTCTGCCACTGGATTGAGTACTTCCTAACTGGCAGGCCTCAGGTGGTGAGAATAGGCCAGTCCACCTCCACCTCCATCACCCTGAGTGTGGGAGCTCCACAGGGCTGTGTCCTGAGTCCCCTGCTCTACTCTCTCTACACACATGACTGTTTGTCCACACACAGCTCCACCTCTATCATCAAATTTGCTGATGATACTGTTGTCCTGGGCCTCATTTCCAACAACAATGAAACGGCATACTTGGACGAGGTGGAGCATCTAACATCATGGTGCCAGGACAACTGTCTCTCTCTGAATGTTGGCAAGACCAAAGAAATGATTGTGGACTTCAGGAAGAGACAGCAACGGACATACTCCCCCCCTCATGATCAGCGGGTCACCAGTAGAGAGAGTGAGCAGCTTCAAGTACCTGGGTGTAAACATCTCCGAGGACCTGACCTGGACTGCTCACATTCAGACACAGGTGAAAAAAGCCAGGCAAAGACTGTACCACCTGCGCCAGCTGAGGAAATTCAGGGTTTCACCAGCTATCCTGAAAACTTTCTATTTAGGGGCGATAGAAAGTGTATTAACTCAGTGCATCACAGCGTGGTATGGGAACAGCACCAGTCATGACCGCAAAGCCCTGCAAAGAGTCATGCGCTTATCCGAGCGTATCTCAGGGTCAGCTCTCCCGTCTCTGCAGGACGTCTACACCAAACGCTGCAAAGGTAGAGCTACTAAGATCATCAAGGACTCTAATCACCCTGCAAACCCTCATTTCACGCTGCTGCCATCTGGTAGCGCTTCAAGCCTGATGGCCAAAACTGAGAGACTCAGGAGGAGCTTCTTCCCCCAGGCCATCAGACTCCTGAACTCAGTCACTTAACATCACGTGACTTCACTTCAGGATAAACATCGATACACTGACATTGCACTGCACTTTCTGTTCTCGTTGTTACTGTTATAAACCTGTTATAAACCTGTTTGCACATTATACTCTTATACATTTGTTAACCACATATTTATAAGTCTACAGTTTACTCACTGCACAGTCTACTTCAATTATTTTATTCCACTTCTTTATTCTTATTTTTTACTTTTTTCTCTTCTACTTGACTTGATTATTTATAATTCTACAGATATAGATATATAGTACTTTTTTATCCTATTTCTATTATAATTTCCTCCTTGTGTTTTTAACTGTGAATTTGCACTGTCCATGGAGCGGACCTGTTTACATTTCACTGCCGGTTGTATATTCTGTATATAACTGTGTATGTGACAAATTAAAACTCTTGAATCTTGAATCTTGAAGCGATTGGGAACAACAGCAACTCAGCCACGAAGTGAAATCACAGAGCGGTGTCAGCGCATGCTGAGGGTCACAGTGCGCAGAAGTCACCAACTTTCTGCAGAGTCAATAGCTCCAGACCTCCAAACTGCTGTGGCCTTCAGATGAGCTCAAGAACAGTGTGTAGAGAGCTTCATGGAATGGGTGGCCGAGCAGCTCATCCAAGCCTTACATCACCAAGTGCAATGCAAAGTGTGGGATGCAGTGGAGTAAAGCACGCTGCCACTGGACTCTAGAGCAGTGGAGACGTGTTCTCTGGAGTGACCAATCACGCTTCTCTGTCTGACAATCCCATGGACGAGTCTGGGTTTGGCGGTTGCCAGGAGAACGGGACTTGCCTGACTGCATTGTGCCAAGTGTAAAGTTTGGTGGAGGGGGGATTATGGGGTGGGGTTGATTTTCAGGGGTTGGGCTTGGCCCCTTAGTTCCAGTGAAAGGAACTCTTAATGCTTCAGCATACCAAGATATTTGGGACAATTTCATGCTCCCAACTTTGTGGGAACAGTTTGGGGACAGCCCCTTCCTGTCCCAACATGACTGCGCTCCAGTGCACAAAGCGTCGGTCCATAAAGACATGGATGAGCGAGTTTGGTGTGGAGGAACTTGACTGGCCTGCACAGAGTCCTGACCTCATCCCGATAGAACACCTTTGGGATGAATTAGAGCGGAGACTGCGAGCCAGGCCTTCTCGTCCAACATCAGTGCCTGACCTCACAAATGCGCTTCTAGAAGAATGGTCACAAATTCCCATAAACACACTCCTAAACCTTGTGGAAAGCCTTCCCAGAAGAGCTGAAGCTGTTAGAGCTGCAAAGGGTGGGCCGACTCCATATTAAACCCTACGGATTAAGAATGGGATGGCATTAAAGTTCATGTGCATGTAAAGACAGGCGTCACAAAACTTTTGGCAATATAGTGTATGTTTGAATTATATTTTGTCCAAATACAGTTATAGTTTTTGCTGTATAGGATCATCCTGAAATGCTGAAGTGTGCTAATATATTGAAGGAGTGTGTGTTTGTGGGAGGTTTGGGATCAATCTGTCAGCCGCTAATGAAACTGGTGCCAAAACCCATCTGGCTGTTCATGAAAGTTTCCCACAGAAATGTGAGAAGATTAAAAATACCTGAATCACGATGTTGTGTCGATCAAAAAACTATTAGCAGCTGTTTGACACTCCAGCAAACATTTTAATTAAATGGGAATGAGAGTGAAGCCGTGGGACTGACAGTTTCCTCTGTGTTCCTCCTGTTTCAATCACCGGCTCCAACAATGAGCCGCGGGTCCCTGGAGGGAATAGCAGCGACGGCGCCTGCGCTCACAGTGTGTGCCGAGACGCAGACGCAGTGTGAGAACACAGACACAGACGGAGAGACGGAACAGATTCCCATAACGGCTGTAGAGAGACACACACACTCTCATTACAGGAGCCGCGCTGCTGTCGCCGCTCAACAAAAGCACTGTAGAGTTAAGATCTCACTCTCTATTAAAGTCAATTGCCTTCCTGACGGACACACAAAAGCTGCTCTCAATGCATGAGGAGTGTTAACTCAATCTATCCTGAGAGTCATTCACAGAACACATGATGTTTCATGGGAAAATGATGTTCTTTCACAGTATTTCCATCTTATTTTCCAGCACAAAACATTCTTCAATCAAGATGCATTTACTGGAGAAGGAAAATTACGTCTTTATCGTTGGCATTTGTATTTATGATTTGTGATTGACAAAACAAATCAGATGAAGGCATGAGTCATGCACACAGCTGCCAGTAAATCCCAATCCCAATCCACACATGGATCCAGGTTGGGATTTCACTCTGACAGCAGTGCAGAGAGACCCTTTAAACACCATAAACACACAGAGATTGACTCGGGACGCTCCTGTTTTTATTTCTGTAGCACTTCATACAATACAGATTGAGATGATAATGTTGGAATGTTGTAAAGTTCATCAGTTATGAAACAAATTCCATTTCAGCTGTAAAGCCACTCTACAGAAGCCATTATTCAGATCAAGTTCTGTTCGGATAGTGTTAAGGCAATAATATCACTGAATAATAAGTGTCTTATTAAACTTTTAAACCCGTGTTCTCTGTTCCAGTCCCTATAGTGAGCTGTCTATGTAGACGTTATAATACTGATCCAAAGATAATGGTGATTGATTCATTCGGTGCAGAAAAGTATTGATTAAAAAGTTACGTGTGCTGTGAATTGTTCTTTATTAGCGTATCTATCTCATCGCTCGTGAGGGTGTGTGATGATCCTCCCTCAGAAGGCGTTGTAGACAGCACACTAGAGCCCGAGTCATTTAATCTCATCTGTGTAATTAACAGGCTGTGATTTAATTATCATATTCACTTTAATAAGAAACACGGATCAACACAAACTGTCGCATATATTAATGATGGCTCTTCTTATATGGGAGGATTTACTGTATCAGATATTGATATTCATGTTATTCATCATTATCTTGCCTCTATATTTGTGTGTGTGTATATATTTATATACACTGATCAGGCATAACATTATGACCGGTGAAGTGAGTAACACTGATGATCTCTCCATCACGGCTCCTGTTAGTGGGTGGGATATATTAGGCAGCAAGTGAACATTTTGTACTCAAAGTTGATGTGTTAGAAGCAGGAAAAATGGGCAAGCGTAAGGATTTGAGCGAGTTTGACAAGGGCCAGATTGTGATGGCTAGACGACTGGGTCAGAGCATCTCCAAAACTGCAGCTCTTGTGGGGTGTTCCCGGTCTGCAGTGGTCAGGATCTATCAAAAGTGCTCCAAGGAAGGAACAGTGGTGAACCGGACACAGGGTCATGGGCGGCCAAGGCTCATTGATGCACGTGGGAGGCGAAGGCTGGCCCGTGTGGTCGATCAAACAGACGAGCTACTGGAGCTCAAACTGCTCAGAAGTTAATGCTGGTTCTGATAGAAAGGTGTCAGAATACACAGAGCATCTCAGTTTGTTGTGTATGGGGCGGCATAGCCGCTGACCAGTCCAGGGTGCCCATGCTGACCCCTGTCCACCGCCCAAAGCACCAACAGTGGCACGTGAGCATCAGAACTGGACCACGGAGCAATGGAAGAAGGTGGCCTGGTCTGATGAATCACGTGTTCTTTTACATCACGTGGATGGCCGGTGTGCGTGTGCGTGGCTTACCTGGGGAACACATGGCACCAGGATGCACTATGGGAAGAAGGCGAGCCGGTGGAGGCAGTGTGATGCTTTGGGCAATGTTCTGCTGGGAAACCAGAATGGAAACTCCACAATATTAGGTCATAATGTTATTCCTGATTGGTGTATATATCAGTCTGCATCTGATCCGTTCAGCAGAAACAATAGATATTTGAGTCTCTTCTATTCTTCTCCCTCCGACTCTGTTGGGAAGCGTTTTCCTCTCTGGAGCGGGACGGCATCTCCGCTGGGAATGGATAGATCGTCTTTAGGAATGCAAATAGCTCCTGTCTGAGTGACAGGATGAAATCAGGCGTTGTCAGCTGATCCATTCCATTCCCTCTGCCTGTCTCTCTCTCTGCCTCTCTCTCTCTCTCTCTCTCTCCTCTCTCTCTCTCTCTCTCTCTCTCTCTCTCTCTCTCTCTCTCTCTCTCTCTCTGTCTCTCTCTCTCTCTCTCTCTCTCTCTCTCTCTCTCTCTCTCTCTCTCTCTCTCTCTCTCTCTCTCTCTCTCTCTCTCTCTCTGTCTCTCTCTCTCTCTCTCTCTCTCTCTCTCTCTCTCTCTCTCTCTCTCTCTCTCTCTCTCTCTCTCTCTCTCTCTCTCTCTCTCTCTCTCTCTCTCTCTCTCTCTCTCTCTCTCTCTCTCTCTCTCTCTCTCTCTCTCTCTCTCTCTCTCTCTCTCTCTCTCTCTCTCTCTCTCTCTCTCTCTCTCTCTCTCTCTCTCTCTCTCTCTCTCTCTCTCTCTCTCTCTCTCTCTCTCTCTCTCTCTCTCTCTCTCTCTCTCTCTCTCTCTCTCTCTCTCTCTCTCTCTCTCTCTCTCTCTCTCTCTCTCTCTCTCTCTGTCTCTCTCTCTCTCTCTCTCTCTCTCTCTCTCTCTCTCTCTCTCTCTCTCTCTCTCTCTCTCTCTCTCTCTCTCTCTCTCTCTCTCTCTCTCTCTCTCTCTCTCTCTCTCTCTCTCTCTCTCTCTCTCTCTCTCTCTCTCTCTCTCTCTGTCTCTCTCTCTCTCTCTCTCTCTCTCTCTCTCTCTCTCTCTCTCTCTCTCTCTCTCTCTCTCTCTCTCTCTCTCTCTCTCTCTCTCTCTCTCTCTCTCTCTCTCTCTCTCTCTCTCTCTCTCTCTCTCTCTCTCTCTCTCTCTCTCTCTCTCTCTCTCTCTCTCTCTCTCTCTCTCTCTCTGTCTCTCTCTCTGTCTCTCTCTCTCTCTCTCTCTCTCTCTCTCTCTCTCTCTCTCTCTCTCTCTCTCTCTCTCTCTCTCTCTCTCTCTCTCTCTCTCTCTCTCTCTCTCTCTCTCTCTCTCTCTCTCTCTCTCTCTCTCTCTCTCTCTCTCTCTCTCTCTCTCTCTCTCTCTCTCTCTCTCTCTCTCTCTCTCTCTCTCTCTCTCTCTCTCTCTCTCTCTCTCTCTCTCTCTCTCTCTCTCTCTCTCTCTCTCTCTCTCTCTCTCTCTCTCTCTCTCTCTCTCTCTCTCTCTCTCTCTCTCTCTCTCTCTCTCTCTCTCTCTCTCTCTCTCTCTCTCTCTCTCTCTCTCTCTCTCTCTCTCTCTCTCTCTCTCTCTCTCTCTCTCTCTCTCTCTCTCTCTCTCTCTCTCTCTCTCTCTCTCTCTCTCTCTCTCTCTCTCTCTCTCTCTCTCTCTCTCTCTCTCTCTCTCTCTCTCTCTCTCTCTCTCTCTCTCTCTCTCTCTCTCTCTCTCTCTCTCTCTCTCTCTCTCTCTCTCTCTCTCTCTCTGTCTCTCTCTCTCTCTCTCTCTCTCTCTCTCTCTCTCTCTCTCTCTCTCTCTCTGTCTCTCTCTCTCTCTCTCTCTCTCTCTCTCTCTCTCTCTCGTGCTGCAGTCTGAGCTGTAAACACGATGGAGTGTTGCTCAATAATTCATGTGCAATAATAGAAAAGATGCGATTGCTTATTTGTATTTAAACAGGGTTGAGTGCAGATGGAAAAGCGCTAGAGAAGGAAAGAGCGGCTACACGGAAGCGACACAGCTTTGCACTTTGCTACAAGATGCCTTTTGTGTTGAAATGTCTCATTTGCACATTTATAGTCGGTGTGTTGATGCACGTTTGCGTGATTCTCCACGTCTGCAACTGCTCCAGTTATCAGCACTAATACGCCAGGCTTTACTAACACAGCTTATTTTACCCATCTCTGTGTGTGTAATGCGATAACCGCAATCGAGTTTCTCTGCTTTGAATTGATATGGTAGTGAATTCACATTGTTATAGATGTGAAAGCGAGACTGATGTGAGCGATGTGAGCATCTGCTCAGTCTAAAAAAACAGAGCACAAAAACTCAATCATGACAATTATACATTTAATTTAAACAATTAAAACCGTATTTATGTGTTTATGTCTAATTAAACATAGCATCTATCAATCAAACTTATATTCTTATTTTATTGTGACCAAACTGATCGCTTTCTTTCCTCTGCGGAAAGCAAATTAAAGAAGCACATTTTTGGTGTCCTTTGACTTCTAATGAAAAATCATAAATATAGTTGACCAATAGGTGGCTTTAAGAAAATCTAAATAGCGGACAGGAAGTTTGGTTGAAATTGGTATATATATATGTTCTCGGCATATATATATATGTTCTCTGCATGCGTTCTTTAATCAGAAGTTTCATTATAACTTATGACCACAAAG
>JAGHMJ010004474.1:185000-207500 GCA_018749465.1 Paracanthobrama guichenoti | reverse complement strand
AAGTTGTTCATGTGAATTAGCATTTGCTAGCATGCTTTAACACATTGCTATAATTTGTTAGCATGTTGCTATAATGTTTTAACACGTTCACGTGAATTAGCATGTTGTTAGCATGATTTAGTACATTGCTATTATGTTTTAGCATGTTGTTAGTGTGAATTAGCATGTTTTGCTAACATATTTTAGCACAATGCTTGCACTTTCTGATGATTTTGCACATTACTTCATATGTTGCTCAATATTTATGTCTTTTGTTCTTCCTTCATTTTCTGGACCGTATGGATCTGATGATATGGTCTCAATCGCATCAAACCATCAGAGATATTAAACATATATGAGCCTTGAACATGTACAGTAAATGTATGGCCAGCTCTAAGTCTAGTAGATGCTGATGTTTAATATCTCTGTGACATCCGTTCCTGACAGACACATCAGCAGAAGCGCTTGACCCGAACCGTGAGTGACTGCGGTGGCAAGCCGTGGTTTATTTGTCTTCCTGATGGTCTTCTGTTATCTTGAGGCGAAGAACTCCGTCTGGAGCGTTAGATCCAAACATGTCCTTGGAGACGGATCTCTCCGCTCTCTAATGACCGACCCACAGTTATAAATGGAGCCGCGGCGCACCTTTATAAAGCCGCGGGCCTGTGTTTGGAAACACTGTCCATCTCGTCCTAATGCTTCTGTGCACATATTGATCAGAGGACACTTTATATCTGTGGCACAGAAACGCTGTCTTTCGGCAGGAAGATGAATGTTTGGCACAAAAATTGGAAAGAGAGTAGATTGTGAGTTCTGCTGTTTTCAGACTGTACAGAGCAAACATGATCGCTCAACATCACAAGCTACGAGCGGCAGTTTCAGAGGGAGAATCAGCCAATATAAATGCTATTATAATGCTATAAATGCATTATAAATGTCCATGCTAATCAGTTTTTTCCAACGGTGATACTGGGTGGATGCTGTTTATGATTGATTTAGTTACAAGTGCAGTGCCCTTGCAGAGAGACTCCGCCCATACTCTCTTCTGATTGGCTGTGATTTTTGATTGATTTGGTTGCAAGTACAGTACGCCTGCAGAGAGACTCCGCCCACACACTCTTCTGATTGGCTGTGATTTGTGATTGATTTGGTTGTGATTGCAGTGCACTTGCAGAGAGACTCCGCCCACACACTCTTCTGATTGGCCGATGTTTGTGATTGATTTGGTTGCGAGTGCAGTGTACTTGCAGAGAGACTCCGCCCACACACTCTTCTGATTGGCCGATGTTTGTGTTTGATTTGGTTGCGAGTGCAGTGCACTTGCAGAGAGACTCCGCCCACACGCTCTTCTGATTGGCTGTGATTTGTGATTGATTTGGTTGTGATTGCAGTGCACTTGCAGAGAGACTCCGCCCACACACTCTTCTGGTTGGCCGATGTTTGTGATTGATTTGGTTGCGAGTGCAGTGTACTTGCAGAGAGACTCCTCCCACACGCTCTTCTGATTGGCTGTGATTTGTGATTGATTTGGTTGTGATTGCAGTGCACTTGCAGAGAGACTCCGCCCACACACTCTTCTGATTGGCCGATGTTTGTGATTGATTTGGTTGCGAGTGCAGTGCACTTGCAGAGAGACTCCGCCCACACACTCTTCTGATTGGCCAATGTTTGTGATTGATTTGGTTGCGAGTGCAGTGCACTTACAGAGAGACTCCGCCCACACGCTCTTCTGATTGGCTGTGATTTGGTTTCGAGTGCACATTTGGTTTGGTTTACTCAAACATCGCTAGTAAATAATTACAAAGAAACAGCAAGCAACACACTTGATATTTTGAAGCAGAAAGACTGAAATAGTGTTTTCTTGTAAAATGTACTCATTTGTTCAGTGCTCAGATGATCGTGTGTGTGAGTGTGTGTGTGTGTGTGTGTGATGAATCAGAGGCGACGCTCACATGATGCTGTTCAGATGAAGGTGAACGTGATGCATTAAACCCTTCAGACGAGCAGGAGTGTTTGCATTGTGTTGAGCAGCGCGTGTGTGAATGTCTCAGTGGGATTCGGGTCAGGAAGGTCGTCTGGAAATGGATTCAGTAGAAGCTGCATTTGATGTTCAGTTTTCAGCCTTGTAGTGGTTGAAACGGAGGTCAAGATGGGGTTTGAGCAGCTCTTCAGTAGCAGTAAACAAACATACGCTCTATTATTTATTTAGGATCATTGAGCAGAATGATTGTTGACTGTAAATGTACAAATGATCACCAACACACCATCTAAACATGCATTTGCATTTGTTATAATGTCTATGTATATTTTAAGTCAAGTCAAGTCTTTATTTATTTACCTTGATTTATATAGTGCATTTTACAACATAGATTGTTTCAAAGCAGCTTCACAGTAATAATAGGAAATTAAGTACTGGGGAGCTAAACCATTTAGTGCTTTGTAAGTAATAAGCAAGATTTTAAACTGTATGCGATGTTTAATAGGGGCCAGTGCAGTGTTGACAGAACCGGGCTAATATGGTCATACTTCCTGGTTCTAGTAAGAGCTTGAGCTGCTGCGTTTTGGACCAGCTGGAGTTTGTTTATTAAGCGAGCAGGGCAACCACCCAGTAAAGCATTACAGTAATCTAGCCTTGAGGTCATGAACGCATGAATTAACTGTTCAGCATTTTGCATTGAAAGGATGTGCCGTAATTTAGATATATTTTTAAGATGGTAGAATGCAGTTTTACAGATGTTAGAAACGTGGCTTTCAAATGAAAGATTGGTATCAAAGAGCACACCCAGGTTCCTCACTGACGACGAGGACTTGATTTAGCTCAATACAACTAAACATCTATTTTTTTTTAATGAGGCTGAACTTAATTCAGCTGGAAAACTCCAGATATTTTTTCTTGAAATTCACTTAATCCATTTGTCATAAAACAAGCATATGTCTTAACCTCTTCAGTCATTTCTCTTCTCCAGTAAATGTGTCTTGATGTAAGAACGTTTTGATGTTTGTGCTGGAAAACAAGAACATCATGTTTGCGGTGTGTTAACTCACAGATGCAGCAGGAGTTCGTCTGTCAGACTCTGATGTGATGAAGGTCTTCACGGTTTGATATCAGTTGGTGTCTCTTTTGTACTGTCTGTGTTTGTTGTGTGAGGATAATGCATTACAGTTGGAGAGTGTTTGTTCTTTGTCTTCTCAGTTCTCTTTGAGTTAGTATAAGCAGGTTAGCTGACACTAAAATGAGATTGTACTATAGTAAACCGTGAACACATTCACCCGGTGTTCTTACCTGCTGACCAGAGCCACGTTTGCTCTTGCGTTTCAGTTCTCACTGTGATGTAAATCCTTTCTGAAAGGCCTGATGTTCTTATTCACCTCAAACTACAGCGTCTTCAGGGAACATTGTCTGCTTAGCTTTAGAAAATCACCAGAGCGTCGTCTTTGCCGCAGAGAGTAATGGCGATGACGCATGTGATCCTCGGCGTCTTTTGTGTGTCGCGGCGAGGAACTCCAGCGGTTAAATGTGCTCAGATGGGCCTCTACAGTCGTGTGTGTGTGTGTGTGTGTGTGTGTGTGTGTGTGTGTGTGTGTGTGTGTGTGTGTGTGTGTGTGTGTGTGTGTGTGTGTGTGTGTGTGTGTGTGTGAGAGAGTGTGTGTGAGAGTGTGTGTGAGAGAGAGAGTAACAGTAATTCCCTGGTGAGAGTGTGTGTGTTTGTGAGTGTGAATGTGCGGTATGACATTGAGAGAACCTCATCAGAACTGTGAAATCACTATCAGACACACGCTGACACACACTCACACACACACAGGGACAAATGTCACTCTTGTTCTGATACACGAGTCTCTCTACAGTCACAGAGAACACATTCACGGCTCCGGTCGAGAGACATAATGACAGAACCGACCTCCATGTTCCTGCTTGTTTATTTCATCTCAGTCTGGAGCCCTGAACATCTGGAAAGATGCTTTTCTCTTCATTTAATGTGTGTTTTAAGGCCCCGATATACTCAAAGTTTTTCTTTGTTCTTTGCTTTGGGATAAAAAGAGTTTGAAACACATTTGCAGCAATTATACTGTTAACGAACATCCTGACGCCACCCATATATAGATGACTATGTAAATATGTGCTGCATGTTTTCCTCTCAATAACAAAATAAACAGAAACCAGAAAGCATCTGATCAAAGTGATGTGGATATGTTTTCACCAGCTCTGTGGTTCAATCTAGTCACGTTTATTTATAAAGCACTTCATAAAATAGTAATAAACATGAAAAACAGTGTCAGTGTCTTTCAGTTAGAATCACAGCTTCAGTTTCTACTATAAAGCAAAGTGTTACATTGATAAAAACATATGTTACATTTGATACAAGCATACACTGGGGAAAACAAAAGTGAAATGTACTTAATTTTTGTACTTAAATGTACTTAAATTTTTTGCATGCATATTTTTAAAGTAAATTTAACATATGGAATTAAGTAAACTCTACTTTACTAAGTAAAATTAACAAAGAAAATAAGTCTTTTTAAGAGCCACACCTACCTATTAGGTAATCGCCACATGGACCAATGGTAGTTCGAAGGTGTCTACCAACCAGAGCTGTTTTGTTTTGAAATGACGTCACACCAGTTTCGCTTGTATATCAGGGCCTTTCGTTGCATTCTCTCTCTAATCTCGTAGAACGCTCGCTTCATCTCATGACTCACGGCTGCTGTGTAATCGAGTGTGTGTGCTAATGTTTGTGTTTTACTGCTGCCCTGATCTCTGATGCTGTGATCTTCCTTATCGCTCTCTTTTCTTTTCTTCCTGATGTCTTCTGTTTGTTTGTGTTTTCTTTCCTTATCTTCTCATTCCATCGGTCACTCTCCTCTCGTTCTGTTATGTTCCGCCCCTCCCCTCACATGCCCCACCCATTTCCCTTACGCTCCTCCCTCTCTGTTCCTCCCTGGTCACAGAGGCCACGCCCACTGCCCCACCCCCTCAGCCTTCTCAGCCCCCGTTGCCCCGCACTTCCTCTTTGACTTACTCCTCTCCTCCCCCACCAGTTACCCCGAGCTCAGGCGTCCTCCCCTCCGCTCCTCGTGACGTGGCCCCTGTCCTCGTGTCCAGCCGCTTCGTGCGCCTCGGATGGCGCCCACCAGAAGAGACGCGTGGGACCATCTTGACGTACGGAGTCTTCTTCTCTGAGGAAGGAATCAACAGGTACGTGCTCGCCGGTGAAGTCGGCATGAAAGGGAAGTTGCGCTCATCTTTTCTTCCCTGTTGTGCTGTATATCCGAGTGAAACAGTTCAGGAACAAGAACAAATGTATGGCGGGGCTTGATGTGGGGAATTGATTGGATGGTTGTGGTTTGCTGTTGTGATGGCATGTAGATGGAGAACAGAAGCAGTCCCAGCACTGAACCCTGAGGCACTCCAGTAGCTCTAGATGTTGTGACTTAGACACAAGAGCAACACGGACTCAACCAATGATGTGAACAAAGTGCTATGGAATATTGTGGGAGTGTTTAGGAAACCTGTTTGAATACTGTTGTTGTTTTTCTGAGTATGTTTGCGTATGTACCGCAGGGAGCGATCCATTAATGTCACAGAGGCCGAGAGTCTGCAGCTGACGATCAGCAGTCTCAGACCGGAGGCCACGTACTCCTTCAGAGTCATCGCATTCAACGAGCAGGGGCCCGGAGAGAGTTCAGAGGCCATCCGACTGTCCACACAGCCCGAGCGTGAGTACCAGAGCACACATTTACTTGAGAAGCAACATCAGATTTTAAGACTTGTTTTCTGAAAAACATACATCAAAATGAACTTTATGCTTAAAACAAGAACACATATCTGTCAATGGGGTCTTTGAATCAAGTTTTTCTGACCCCATTTTCAGATATGTTTGTCTCTTTTTCAGTAAACAAGACATAATATCTTAAGTCATTTCTAAATGTCAGCAATCCTGTGCAGTGTTTGAAATGTCACATTTCCTCCTGAAGTCACACAGGCTACGTGGTTAGTGTTTGGGATCGACAACCGCATTTACTTACAGGTGTGAGTCTCAAAATGTACAAATTTACAGTAGCATCTCGAATACTGTCTGAACGTGCAACGGGAGTAAAGCTCATATTCTCTTATCAGCAACTACAGCAACACTGACCAAAGAAATATCCAAGACGATGTCCATAAAACTGAAAATTCTTATGACTTTTAATAAGACCTCACACACACACACTCTCTCTCTCACACACACACACAGACACACTCAAGCTCTTTAACCTTTCTAATGCAAGATTGAGCCATCTGACCTTTCCGTCACAAACACCCTGAAAGACAAACACACTTCCAACTCTTTCCTCGGCTGAGTTATGACTAGCATAATAAATGTAGAACTCATCTGCATACGGACTCGCTCCTGTCAGACGTGTTTCAGATCTGGTAATCTGTGGAGTATCTCACAGCGCTGAGACTGATCTGATGGTTTCTAGTGTTATATTCAGGGTTATTATCACTAACTAAATCTAAAACTACAAAAAAAATTGCCTTGCTTGAAATTAAATAAACATTAACTGAAAGAAAATAAATATGTAAAGTATTTTATTTCAGCTAATTTCCAAAGCAACATTTCTCATTTTCATTTATTTTAACTTGATGTTAACTTGAGATAAGTGTTAGTATTAATGGGTCAAGTGTTGATGAAAAAGATGTGTCTTCAGCAGTTTCTTGAAAATGGCTAAAAACTCAAAATGGTTGAGTTAGGGTCTTTCCACCAGCTGGGACAGTCCAGGTAAAGGTCGGTGAAAGTGATTTTGTGCCTCTCTGAGATGATGGCACCACAAGGCACCATTTACCTGCAGAACACAAGCTTCTGGAGGGCACGTAGGTCTGGAATAATGAGTTTAGCTATTGGGGTGCAAAGCCAGTTGTTGTTCTGTAGGCAAACATTAGTGACTTGAAATGGATGCGAACAGCGATTGGCAACCAGTGCAAGTTTATGAGGAGAGGTGTGCTCTCATTGGCCCAGCACTGGGCCCTGAGGCACTCCAGTAGCTCTAGATGATAGCAGTGATAGGAGAAACCATGTTTCTGAAGGACAGATCTAGTGATGACATGTAGCTGGAGAAGAGAAGTGGTCCCAGCACTGAGCCCTGAGGCACTCCAGTAGCTCTAGATGATAGCAGTGATAGGAGAAACCATGTTTCTGAAGGACAGATCTAGTGATGACATGTAGATGGAGAAGTGAAGCGGTCCCAGCACCGAGCCCTGAGCCCTGAGGCACTCCAGTAGCTCTAGATGACAGCAGTGATAGGAGAAACTATGTTTCTGAAGGACAGATCTAGTGATGACATGTAGATGGAGAAGTAAAGTTTTCCCAGCACTGAGCCCTGAGGCACTCCAGTAGCTCTAAATGACAGCATGATAGGAGAAACCATGTTTCTGAAGGACAGATCTAGTGATGACATGTAGATAGAGAAGAGAAGCGGTCCCAGCACTGAGCCCTGAGGCACTCCAGTAGCTCTAGATGATAGCAGTGATAGGAGAAACCATTTTTATGAATGACAGATCTAGTGATGACATGTAGATGGAGAAGAGCGGTCCCAGCACTGAGCCCTGAGGCACTCCAGTAGCTAGATGTTGTGACTTAGACACCTCACCCCTCCATGACAGGACCTACTGAGAGGTAAGACTTGAACTATTGGATTGCGGTTCCTGAGATGGCCTTTGTCATGAGGATTGACAGGAGGATCTGGTGGTTAACTGTGTCAAAAGCAGCAATATGAGTACTGAGGATTTGGAAGCTGCTATTGCCAGTCTCAGAGCTTCAATTACAGAGAGCAGGTCAGTCTCAGTTGAGTGACCACTTTTGAAACCAGACTGGTTGTTATCCAGGCAGTTGTTCTGTGTAAGAAAGGTAGAGACTTTTAGCAATGAATGGAAGAAGGGATACCGCTCTGTAATTTTCTGAAAGTGCTGGATTTCGAGTGGGTTTCTTCAGCAGTGGGGTTACCCGAGCCTGCTTTAATGCTGTGGGAAAAGTACCAGTGTGAAGAGAGGTGTTGATGATATGAGAGCATGCGGGTACAACTGAAGAAGAAATGGCTTGAAGGAGATCATTGGGGATAGGATCAAGCGGACTGGTAGTAGGGTGATTGGAAAGGATGAGCTTGGAGACTTCTGAGAGCGGAGAGGAGGAAGGGAGAGTGTGTGTGTTTGCCTTGAGATGTGTGTCAGTTTGTGGTGTGGAAAATTGGCCGCGATGGTTGTTGTTAGCAGTAGATACATTAGCAGAGAAGGAAGAGGGGAGGGATTGATACAAACCAAGGTCAGTGGGATCTTTCAATTTGAGTGAGTGTAGGTTACACCGAAAGCCGACCTTTGGAGGAGTGTGTGTTGTGCCCTGAGCCAGGTTGAGGTTAAGAGTCAGCAGGAAGTGATCTAAGGTGTGCAGTGGAGTGATCAGCGTATGGTCAGTAGAGTAAATAAGGTCCAATTGGTTACCTGATTAACTGCGGTACACACTTGCTTGAGGTCAAATGAGGCAAGTAGACTGTGCAGTCAGCAGCCTGAGGCTTTTCTAGGTGGAATTTGAAATCTCCAAGAACTACCAGAGGAGTACCATCCTCAGGGAAGGATGAGAGTAACACATAGCTGGCCTGGGGGACGATAAACAACTACCACATGGATTTTAATAGTACGGGTGATATAATTGCATCCAATTCAATGGAGCTTAAATGTGAAATCATCAGAAGGAATTGCATTTAAAATATTTAATTTCTCTATTCTTCAACATGATCTGGTTTTTATGAGTGTTTTGGACTCTTGTGTGTGTGTTTGTGCAGTTCTGGTTCCTGGTCCAGTGGAGAATCTGCGGGCAGAAGCTGCATCTCCGACGTCCATCCAGGCATTCTGGGATCCTCCCGCTCACGCCAACGGACCCGTACAGAGTTACCGGCTGCTCTGGACCGAGACGTCGACCGGCAAAGAGCAGGTGAGGCTGCCATTGGAGATCCATACCGTCTAGGATCTTTTTAGTAACCATAAAGCGTACAGAGAAAAATCTCTTTCAGCTTGAGTTTTTATAGGTCACATTCACACCATTTGTGACTAATTCAGTACGACTATAAAACAAATTAAGATTTCAGTGTGAATATATATATATTTTTTTATAAATTATAAAAAATTATATTGTGATTGTGATTATTATTAAATAAAAATAAGACATTTAATGTAATAATACTATTGTAGTGTAAAAATAAATAAAATAAATGAAGAGAAATTAAATTAAAATATTTTATTTCACTATAAAATTACAATACTAATATTTACATCCTAATTTCTTCATTTTTAAACGGTAAACATGGAGCTTTTATTTTGTCGGGTTGCCGTCAAATACAAATAAATGCGCTGCCGGTTTCAGAATGGAAACACACAGTGTTAGGGCATATATTTATTTATTGATATAATTATGATTAAATTATTACATAAATGTATTGTAGTATAATATTACTGTACTGTAAAAAAATAAAAAAATAAAAAAATATTTATTTATTTAAATCGCTGCCTGGGCGATTTGACAATTTGTCAAAAGCTATATTGCGATTTTGATTTTACTTTGATATGTCAGCCCTAGACTCATTTCAACCCACTCCCTAGCAACACCTTTTGTTTTTGCATGTTCTAACAAACACGTTTTCTTCAGAAAAGATTCAAATGCAGATGATTTTATCTTTTGCCAGTAAAGTGTTTCCATTCTGATAATGGCTCAGCAAAGGGGACACAAGCCTCAAAGAAAGCGTTTTGTCTGATCTTTAAAGCGCTTCTGTTCATCATGTCGGCCGTCCCTCCTGACTGTCTCATTATCTCTGCTGGAGTCAGTGTTTTGGAGAAGAAAGACCAGCAGATCTTTCATGACTGATGCTCTCTCTCAGTGCGGTCAAACGTTCATGAGCTCTAGGGCTGACCGACAGGACAGACGTACACTTACCAGCCAATACTACAGTAAATGCTCGTCACCGTGGTTCTCTGTAAGTGTTTTACATCACAGCCCAATCGACAGACTTCACAGAACCATCCACAGGAATTGGTTTTCAGAACTGCGCTGATAAAGTGCTGCAAATTAATCAGATATTATTTTTTCCATGGGCTGGAATGAAGAGCGACATTATGAAGCATATTATATCTGCTGTTTTTAATCGTTAAATCATGCAGTAATGTGTTTAAAAACAATGTCTGTTTGGATTACACAGTTTTAACAAAAACAAACTGATAAACTTGTAATTTACAGAATGTGATGATAATCATATTTTCAAAATGTATTTGCAGAATCAGCATAAATCTGTAATCGGTTCAAAAGTATGAAAATGGTTAAAATATGACTGTGCAAAAATCAATATTCAATTACCTAAAATATGAGATTGATTGATTGATTGATTGATTGATTGATTGATTGATTGATTGATTGATTGATTGATTGATTGATTGATTGATTGATTGATTGATTGATTGATTGATTGATTGATTGATTTGATTTATTGATTGATATATAAACCTGGATATTGCACATTGATTATTAGTTCTATTACAGAAATCTGTAAACTTCAAAAAAATATTTTTTACAGTCTGCTAGGAATTGGTTTTTAATGTTTCTAAGGTGGAGCTTAATAAGGGCTCATTAACATAAACCCCTCCCACAGCAAAGAGACTGACAGCATAAAGTTGGCATGAAAAGCTTGTCTCCTCTATTGTGCCTTATATCCGAGTGAAACGCTTCAGGACCAAGAAAAAATGTAGGGCGGGGCTTGATTGTGTCTGTGGGGAATTGATTGAATGGTTGTGGTTTGCTATTGGTGGATCTCATGTGAGTGACAGGTTGCCCCGCCCTCATCATCAGAGAAGAGATGACGTTATTCTGATTCAAGATTATTAAACCAATAATGATGTGCACCGATAAATCATTTAGAAGTCTGTCTTTCTCTTTGTCAGAATGTGGAGGTTGTCGGTCAGAGCTACAGGATGGAGGGGCTGAAGAAGTTCACTCAATACTCTCTACGAGTGCTGGCGGTGAACCGGCACGGTCCCGGCGTCTCCGACGAGGACACCCTCATCACGACTCTCTCCGACGGTAAGATTTAACCAGGGTGAGATTCATTCACATTCACAACTACTAGAGTTATATCCAACCGTATCCAGATACATACAGTGCACTTGTTATATTGTTGAAAAATGTAAACTATATTATGTATCAGTGATACAGTGTATGTACACTATATTGCCAAAAATTGTGCTGCCCAGTCCAGGTGTTCAATCCCTTCATGGCACAGGTGTATAAATCAAGCACTAGGCATGCAGACGCTTCTACACACATTTGTGAAAGAATGGCTCGCTCTCAGGAGCTCAGTGAACTCAAGCGTGTGTAAGGGTGGATCCTCTACAGCGGTTCTGACTGCAGGGTTGCCGAATGACTAAAGAAACGTTATCAGCAAGATGATAGAAAACTGTACATTTCTCGTCTTTACCACCCACTGCAGCTTATACCAACGACGGAAATAAGCGCAGTTACAATAGCTAAACATGTGGGAGAGCGTGGCTATAATGTGACTATATTGTATTGCAATAGGTAACACTTCAAAGTCAATACCAAATCAAAACTAGTTAGCACATCATTTGTAGTTGAAAGAATTTAATGACAAAATCTAGTTATGGTTACACTTAAAATAGTTACAAAATAAATGTATGAGATGATGAAAACTTATACCATTAATCGTACCCAGCATGAATGTTACCTGAGAGAGAGAGAGAGAGAGAGAGAGAGAGAGAGAGAGAGAGAGAGAGAGAGAGAGAGAGAGAGAGAGAGAGAGAGAGAGAGAGAGAGAGAGAGAGACAGAGAGAGAGAGAGAGAGAGAGAGAGAGAGAGAGAGAGAGAGAGAGAGAGAGAGAGAGAGAGAGAGAGAGAGAGAGGAGAGAGAGAGAGAGAGAGAGAGAGAGAGAGAGAGAGAGAGAGAGAGAGAGAGAGAGAGAGAGAGAGAGAGAGAGAGAGAGAGAGAGAGAGAGAGAGAGAGAGAGAGAGAGAGAGAGAGAGAGAGAGAGAGAGAGAGAGAGAGAGAGAGAGAGAGAGAGAGAGAGAGAGAGAGAGAGAGAGAGAGAGAGAGAGAGACAAAGAAGAGAGAGAGAGAGCCAGAGAGAGAAGAGCAGAAGAGAGAGAGAGAGAAGGAGAGAGACAGAAGAGAGCGCCAGAGAAAAAGAGACAGAGCAACAGTTACAATCTTCTTTTATCTATTCCTTGACCATGTGACTTAAACCCTAACGTGAGCCATTCAAACTGACCAATCAGACCAAACTTCCCCCACGGTGTTACAGGTGTGACCTTTGGCCTACAGGCCTTCAGCATTTCTGTGTCTTTAGGAATTCCAAATGGCCCTCCTGGAGAGAGATGGGGGTTGAAAACAGTAAAGCAAATGTCTTTGTTCATTTTACAAAATCAAATATCTTTGATTATTTTCAATTCTTTCAGTCCCCTCTTGGCACCATTGGCCACAATCATTTAGTCCAAAGGTGGCACAGTCCACAAAGACATGCTTTCTGTTGTGTGTAGATGTCATCTTCAGACTTCTCGTCCACACTTGTTGCAAAAGCAGCTGGTCAGTCTTCAGTCTTTGTTCTCATCTCAGTCCTGCATGAGAAGGCTCCATCAAATGGTGTTGCACCAATCATTGATATGCAAAACGTCCATTGAATCCTTCACACCTTGAGAACAGTCACTGAAGGTTAGAGCAAACACTTGTCCCTCTTTCTGAGGACACAGGATGTGAACTTGTGCAGCAGGGATCCTGTGATTAAAAGAACATATAGCACAACAAAGAACAAAAGCATACATGGTATTTGTCATTGGTCAGAAGTTTGATGTGGTCAGATTAAAATAGTCTCTGGCAATAAGCCATTAAATCGATGTACTTAATAAAGTGGTCAAAGCTGAGAATAAAAGAAGATCTCACAAGCTCTTACATTGTTTCTGGAAACATTAAAAATAAATTGCCTTATAACAAAAACAACAATCATTGTTGGCTTAAATCCCCCTTTTCATGAAGAGTATCAGCAAAATATTCAGTGTAACCAAATACAGAAATTCAATTCCATAGATGTCCAAAAACATTGTTGCAAGTCAAATGGACAAAATACAAAGACTCAGAAATCAAATAAGTTCAAAATCAAATGCATTGTTACAATACAATGATAAAATAAATGTTTGCACTTAGGTAAGAATGAGAAATGCATAAATTCACGTAAATTTTTGATATTTAACTTGGTGAGACACATAATAACTAACTGATTCAGTAAATCTGAAGAAAAACAAAAACAATAACTGGGAGAAATTCACAGTTATAATACAGTCTAGATGTAAAGACTTAAATAAAATAGAATACATTTTGTGAGGCTGATGTAGATTTGACTTTGTCTGTGAAGATCAAATCTATGTGGCTGCATTTAGCTGTGGCTATGTGTAAATCATGCCCCCCAAACACGGCAAGGAGGTTTTACAATTGTGATGCAAATTTGGTCCTGTTGTAACAGGAAGCCAGCATGAGAATGTGAGTGAGGTGTGGTCTGGCTCAAACCAGTGTTTTGTTAGGGAGCATGATAAAGTGCAAAGGTCAAAGGTACTGAATCCTGCTGTGATGAAAGCATTTTCATGGTTAATGCAATTGTAAATTACACTGTAGCCACATGGCAATTCTATGCTCCTGTACATGGTTTTACTGCAGCTATATGGAAAATAGCAGAGTTTCCACTCAGGAGACAAACAAATTCAACATAGAAACACATGAAACTGGAAATGGCTAAACAATTCCAGTATTCAAGTTATTCCAATTTTCACAAGATACATGGCCTAGAATGCAAAGCATCAACAACCTTTATCCTAAGTGTTTCATACAACACTTAAGTAAAGCAATCATGTGTTTTAAAGAATAAACTTAACTAGTCTATGTGTATATATTACCACAAACAACTATAATGTGTGTTCAATGCGTACAATGTCTTTAGTACAATTACAAATTTGAAAAGGCAAACAGGATCATTGCAATTTAGATGTTTAACTATTAAACTCACTGCTATGAGGCTGCTAGTCCACTAGCCAGTGAGGTTAACAGCTGAAGGCCTTGCATGAACACTGCGGTTAACTCACTGAGAGTTTTACCTGCAAATGGCGCTGATCTTTACTCTTAGAAAGTGATTTCCTAGTTTTCTGAAAATAAGGTGGAGGTCGACCTTTACCCAGTGACCAGCATCTCTCCTCTGAGTGGCCTATTTTCCTACAAGAACTGCAAAACCTGTTCTCTTTGCCATAGGATTGAATGCTATGTTCTCCTGGAGTTTGAGGATTTTCATGACTCTCTAATGCTTGTACACCATGCGTACTGGTACATGACTCTGCGCTATTACGGTACTGCATCACCTTAAGAACTGAAATAGGCACACTTTCTTGAGTTGCACATGCATTTTCTGAACTAAACGTTTCAGATTCATTAGAGCAAGTCAGCTCATCTAAGAAGTGAACATGCTTTTAGTCCCATCGCTGTTAAGCGTTTTTGGGAGACATGAACTTTTAGCATTTAGCATAGCCTTGAGATCTGCAATGGTCTCCTTGTGATTTTACACTTTTCAGTCAGGGCTAACTGCTCAGCTAGTAATTTATCTAGCTGTGCTTGAAGACCTTGAATCTTTGCCTCAGACTTTTCTGCTTCTGCATTTTTAGAATGCACTTCTTTACATTTCTCATCTAGACTTGATAATAGAAATGGTGTCACATTATGTAGCCTTTTAAAACTTATGAAGTTTAAAGCCTCAATTATTTTACCATGTTTTGATTTCTTTTGGTGTTTGCCAATTATATCCCACCATCAGAATCATTTCATCATCTGAACTTTTAATTCCAATATACTCTGTCTTGAGTTTGGACAAGGTAGGCTCAACTTTTCACTCCATAAAGCAAACAATAAGTCACTGTTATCAGAAATTTTCCTTCCATCCCCGAGGAGATAATCTGAATATTCTCGGATTGTACAGTAATGGGACTATTGAAGCTATTTAAAACCTTCTAATTTCTGTTTCATGCAATTCATAAACAATGAAAACAGACTTACCAATTCCTTGGTCAAAAGGTCAGCTTTAATCCATTCACGATCAGCTGTGAAAAAATGTCCTCATTCTGATGAATTTCAGAAGATTCACTGCAAAGGATTCCCACGGTTTCGCACCATCTGTAAGGGTGGATCCTCCTACAGTGGTTCTGACTGCAGGGTTGCCGAATGACTAAAGAAACGTTATCAGCAAGATGATAGAAAACTGTACATTTCTCGTCTTTACCACCCACTGCAGCTTATACCAACGACGGAAATAAGCGCAGTTACAATAGCTAAACATGTGGGAGAGCGTGGCTATAATGTGACTATATTGTATTGCAATAGGTAACACTTCAAAGTCAATACCAAATCAAAACTAGTTAGCACATCATTTGTAGTTGATAGAATTTAATGACAAAATCTAGTTATGGTTACACTTAAAATAGTTACAAAATAAATGTATGAGATGATGAAAACTTATACCATTAATCGTACCCAGCATGAATGTTACCTGAGAGAGAGAGAGAGAGAGAGAGGGAGAGACAGAGAGAGAGAGAGAGAGAGAGAGAGAGAGAGAGAGAGAGAGAGAGAGAGAGAGAGAGAGAGAGAGAGAGAGAGAGAGAGAGAGAGAGAGAGAGAGAGAGAGAGAGAGAGAGAGAGAGAGAGAGAGAGAGAGAAGAGAGAGAGAGAGAGAGAGAGAGAGAGAGAGAGAGAGAGAGAGAGAGAGAGAGAGAGAGAGAGAGAGAGAGAGAGAGAGAAGGGAGAGAGACAAAGAAGAGAAGAGAGCAAAGAAGAGAAGAGCCAAAGAGAAGGCCCCAAGAAGAGAGCGCCAGAGAAAAAAGAGACAGAGCAACAGTTACAATCTTCTTTTATCTATTCCTTGACCATGTGACTTAAACCCTAACGTGAGCCATTCAAACTGACCAATCAGACCAAACTTCCCCCACGGTGTTAACAGGTGTGACCTTTGGCCTACAGGCCTTCAGCATTTCTGTGTCTTTAGGAATTCCAAATGGCCCTCCTGGAGAGAGATGGGGGTTGAAAACAGTAAAGCAAATGTCTTTGTTCATTTTACAAAATCAAATATCTTTGATTATTTTCAATTCTTTCACTTGGTACCGTGATAGGTTGCCACCTGTGCAATAAGTCCATTCCTGACATTTCCTCACTACTAAATATTCCACACTCAACTGTTAGTGGGATTATAACAAAGTGGAAGCGATTGGGAACAACAGCAACTCAGCCACGAAGTGAAATCACAGAGCGGGGTCAGCGCATGCTGAGGGTCACAGTGCGCAGAAGTCCCCAACTTTCTGCAGAGTCAATAGCTCCAGACCTCCAAACTTCTGTGGCCTTCAGATGAGCTCAAGAACAGTGTGTAGAGAGCTTCATGGAATGGGTTTCCATGGCCGAGCAGTTCATCCAAGCCTTACATCACCAAGTGCAATCCAAAGCGTGGGATGCAGTGGAGTAAAGCACGCCGCCACTGGACTCTAGAGCAGTGGAGACGTGCTCTCTGGAGTGACCAATCACGCTTCTCTGTCTGACAATCCCATGGACGAGTCTGGGTTTGGCAGTTGCCAGGGGAACGGGACTTGCCTGACTGCATTGTGCCAAGTGTAAAGTTTGGTGGAGGGGGGATTATGGGGTGGGGTTGTTTTTCAGGGGTTGGGCTTGGCCCCTTAGTTCCAGTGAAAGGAACTCTTAATGCTTCAGCATACCAAGACATTTTGGACAATTTCATGCTTCTAACTTTGTGGGAACAGTTTGGGGACGGCCCCTTCCTGTCCCAACATGACTGCGCTCCAGTGCACAAAGCGTCGGTCCATAAAGACATGGATGAGCGAGTTTGGTGTGGAGGAACTTGACTGGCCTGCACAGAGTCCTGACCTCATCCCGATAGAACACCTTTGGGATGAATTAGAGCGGAGACTGCGAGCCAGGCCTTCTCGTCCAACATCAGTGCCTGACCTCACAAATGCGCTTCTAGAAGAATGGTCAGAAATTCCCATAAACACACTCCTAAACCTTGTGGAAAGCCTTCCCAGAAGAGTTGAAGCTGTTAGAGCTGCAAAGGGTGGGCCGACTCCATATTAAACCCTACGGAATGGGTTTTGGCAATATAGTGCACTCATATCCACTGTATATAATAAGTATGTGTATATAATTATTATATTCTTATAATAATTATAAGTATGTAATAAATAACTTTACATACCGTACACCTGCTTAAAGAATTAAATACTATAGTATACAGCAAATCTCAAGTGCTTGATTATTTAGATTGTCTCAAAATGTTGCTATATTATTGCACAGCTCTAATCTGATAAATGTGACTATTATGCAAGATTCAAGAGTTTTATTTGTCACATACACAGTTATATACAGAATATACAACCGGCAGTGAAATGTAAACAGGTCCGCTCCATGGACAGTGCAAATTCACAGTTAAAACACAAGGAGGAAATTATAATAGAAATAGAATTAAAAAGTACTATATATATATATATATATATCTGTAGAATTATAAATAATCAAGTAGAAGAAATAAAATTAAAATTAAAATAAAGAAGTGGAATAAAATAAGTGGAGTAGACCGTGCAGTGAGTAAACTGTAGACTTATAAATATGTGGTTAACAAATGTATAAAGAGTATAATGTGCAAACAGGTTTATGACAGGTTGTTACACAGTAACAACAAGAACAGAAAGTGCAGTGCAATGTCAGTGTATCGATGTTTATCCAGAAGTGAAGTCACGAGATGTTAAGTGACTGAGTTCAGGAGTCTGATGGCCTGGGGAAGAAGCTCCTCCTGAGTCTCTCAGTTTTGGCCATCAGGCTTCGGAAGCGCTTACCAGATGGCAGCAGCGTGAAATGAGGGTTTGCAGGGTGATTTAGAGTCCTTGATGATCTTAGTAGCTCTACCTTTGCAGCGTTTGGTGTAAGACGTCCTGCAGAGACGGAGAGCTGACCCTGAGATACGCTCGGATAAGCGCACGACTCTTTGCAGGGCTTTGCAGTCATGACTGGTGCTGTTCCCATACCACGCGCTGTGATGCACTGAGTTAATACACTTTCTATTGCCCCTAAATAGAAAGTTTTCAGGATAGCTGGTGAAACCCTGAATTTCCTCAGCTGGCGCAGGTGGTACAGTCTTTGCCTGGCTTTTTCACCTGTGTCTGAATGTGAGCAGTCCAGGTCAGGTCCTCGGAGATGTTTACTCCCAGGTACTTGAAGCTGCTCACTCTCTCTACTGGTGACCCGCTAATCATGAGGGGGGAGTATGTCCGTTGCTGTCTCTTCCTGAAGTCCACAATCATTTCTTTGGTCTTGCCAACATTCAGAGAGAGACAGTTGTCCTGGCACCATGATGTTAGATGCTCCACCTCGTCCAAGTATGCCGTCTCATTGTTGTTGGAAATGAGGCCCAGGACAACAGTATCATCAGCAAATTTGATGATAGAGGTGGAGCTGTGTGTGGACAAACAGTCATCCATGTAGAGAGAGTAGAGCAGGGGACTCAGGACACAGCCCTGTGGAGCTCCCACACTCAGGGTGATGGAGGTGGAGGTGGACTGGCCTATTCTCACCACCTGAGGCCTGCCAGTGAGCAAGTCCTCAATCCAGTGGCAGAGAGAAGGATTCAGGCCGAGATCCAGGAGTTTGGAGGTTAGCTTGATGGGAACTATGGTGTTAAAGGCTGAGCTATAGTCTATAAATAGCAGCCTTACGTAATTCCCACTTTTGCTGTCGATGTGAGTGAGGGAGGAGTGGAGGACATGAGAGAGGGCATCTTCAGTCGATCTATTGGGACGATAGGCAAACTGAAGAGGGTCCAAAGTGTCAGGAATGAAGGCGCAAATGGTGTTTTTAATGAGTCTCTCAAAGACCTTCATGACTATAGACGTGAGAGCCACTGGACGATAGTCATTTAGGCAAGAGGGTTTACTGTTCTTAGGGACAGGGATGATGGTGGATTTTTTGAAGGAGATGGGGACCACAGATGTAGCGAGGGACTCATTAAAGATAGATGTAAACAACCCTGCGAGCTGATCAGCACAGGACCGCAGAACACGGCCTGAAATACCATCCGGCCCAGCAGCTTTCCTAACGTCCACACGCTTGAGTGCCCTCCGAACTTCATCCTCTGAGACAGAGATCACGTGGTTGTTGCTGCTCTGAGTGATTCCCTCTGACGCGCCACTTGGCGGAGTCGCGTTGCCGCGGTTACAGTCTAAGCGAGCGCAGAAAGAGTTTAACTCATTCACATGTAACGGATCAGCGCTCACCTCTGCAGAGGATTTAGATCCAAAGGAGCAGATGGACCTCAGACCCTGCCACATGCGCCGCGAGTCGTTGAGTTGGAAATGAGACTCAACTCGATCCTTATAACGGAGTTTTGCGGCTTTAACTGCGCGTCGGAGAGCATAGCAGGACGATCTGTATTCAGTCATGTTCCCCGATAGGAGACCGGCGTTGTGAGCGGCAGTGCGTGTGTTCACTGCAGCGTGGATTGAATTGTCCACCCACGGTTTCTGATTTGAGAAGGACGTTATTGTTATTGTTTGCGTGGCTTGCTCTGTAAGCGTGTTGATGAAGCAAAGCGCCACATCTGTGAACTCACTGACGTCAGCTGAACTCGCCCGGAACATGTCCCAGTCAACATCATCCAGAGCTGCCTGTAGCGCGGTCTCTGAATGGGGTGACCAGCGCTTAACTTCCCGCCTCACCGGGGGTTCCTGAAACGAGCCTTTGTTTGTATTCAGGTGTAAGGAAAATGGCGGCATGATCCGATTTGCCAACGCTGGAAGTGACCGCGCTTTATAGGCGTTCTTAAGCGGAGTAGCAATGATCCAGTGTGTTTGCTCCTCGTGTAGGACAGGAGACGTGCTGCTGAAAGTTTGGCAAGACTTTCTTTAGGTTTGCTTTGTTAAAATCGCCCTCGACGATGAACGCCGCATTGGGGTGTTTGTTTATGACGCCGCTGGTAACATCATGAAGGCCAGATAAAGCCAGCCCTGTGTCTGCCTGCGGTGGAATGTAAACGGCGGTCGCAGACGACAGAGGAAAACTCCCTCGGCAGATAGAATGGGCGGCAGATGATTGTTAAATGTTCCAGATGAGGTGAGCAGGACCGCGAGAGAATGGTGATGTTCCTGGGGTCGCACCATTTCTTGTTGATCATGAAGCATACTCCACCGCCTTTGGATTTACCAGCCTCGGCTGTTCTGTCCATCTGAAAAACAGAGAAGTTCTCCGACGGCGTCACAGCTGTGTCCGGGACCGCGGGCGTGAGCCATGTTTCAGACAAACACAAGATGTTACAGTCTCTCATGTCCCGTTGAAAACTGATCCTGGCTCTAAGATCGTCCATCTTATTCTCCAAGGATTGAACATTTGCTAGAAGAATGCTCGGGAGAGGAGGGCTGAATGCCCTTTTCCTCAGTCTGTTACGGATACCAGCACGTTTCCCGCGGTGTTTCTTGATTCTTCGCCTTCGACTCTGTCCATTGTTCAACTCAGCGTTCCGAAGAATCTCAGATGGCCACAGAGGATCGGCGAAAGTGTCCTGAAACAGTCCAGTGTAGAGGTAACCAATGTCCAAAAGAGCTTTTCTGTCATAGCAGATCAATGCAGATGATACGTTTGTAAAAATTGAGAGCAAAAGAAAGTAAAATAGTAAATAAAAGCACAGTCTTCGCGGAGCGACCTGAACGGCGACTGAACACGGCGGCGGCATTTTGGAATTCGCAGTCGAGCTGCAAACAAATCAAGATATGCAAGATATTATAAACATTATTAACATCATGATGTGTGTTGTGACTTGACTAGCACTGAAACACACATTTAGAGAGGTCTATCTAATGAAACCCTAAAACGCTGAGCAGGAATGGATTCATCTGTGCGTTCGTCACGGTGTTCAGACCATATTTACATAAGCAATCCAGTTAATCAGACGCTAATGCCGGCTGTGATTTGGCATTAATAGATGGCCGTCACGTCTGAAGCGTCAATCAATTTCACGGCGTGTCACTCAACTTTGACAGTGTGACATCAGAAATACGTTTGATTCGTTTGCAGCTCGACTGCGTCTCCATTCCAGAAACGGGCCGGAAACATCCCTGAAATTCAATTAGATCGCATGGGTGTCCCTTTACAAACACATTCAGAAAATTGAATGTTGTATATTTATAGTGTTTGTCATAATGCATCTGGAGAAGGCTGAATGTCTCTGTCATGGTTCTGCATCTGTTATTCTGTCTGTAGTTTGGAGAAATCTTGTTGTCTTATTCTCCGCTGCCTCTCTCTAGCCTGAAGGCAAACTGTTTCACCGGCGGCTCAATGCCGTTTGCATGCAGCCCTTCTCATTAGCTGTCTAACATCAGGCTATTGATTTATGTGTTAACCTCGGGATTATGTTTGCAGTAATTCTCAAAGATTCAATCGCCGGCTCTTATCAGCATCACCCAGCTTGAGTTGTTTGAATGTCGTCCTGCAGATTCAGACATGCATTATATATTACAGTACAATACTGTTCCAGATATTGAGGTCAGTGAGCGTTGTGTTTAAAAAAATTACATTGATCAAAAGTGACAGTAAAGACATTTATAATGCTACAAAAGATGCTGTTTTTCCAACTTTCTATTCATCAAAGAATCCTGAAAAATAAAATGTATGTCACAAAAATATGATTGATAATAATCATAAATGTTTGTTCATATGAGAATGATTAGTGAAGGATCATGTGACACTGAAGACTGGAGTAATGATGATAAATTCAGCTTTGATCACAGGAATAAATTACACTTTACACCGATTAGATAACATTATGAAGTGAGTAACACTGATGATCTCTCCATCACGGCTCCTGTTAGTGGGTGGGATATATTAGACAGCAAGTGAACATTTTGTCCTCAGAGTTGATGTGTTAGAAGCAGGAAAAATGGGCAAGCGTAAGGATTTGAGCGAGTTTGACAAGGGCCCAGATTGTGATGGCTAGGCGACTGAGTCAGAGCATCTCCCAGAACTGCAGCTCTTGTGGGGTGTTCCCGGTCTGCAGTGGTCAGGATCTATCAAAAGTGCTCCAAGGAAGGAACAGTGGAGAACCGGCCACAGGGTAATGGGCGGCCAAGGCTCATTGATGCACGTGGGAGGCGAAGGCTGGCCCGTGTGGTCGATCAAACAGGCGAGCTACTGGAGCTCAAACTGCTCAAGAAGTTAATGCTGGTTCTGATAGAAAGGTGTCCGAATACACAGAGCATCTCAGTTTGTTGCGTATGGGGCGGCATAGCCGCTGACCAGTCAGGGTGCCCATGCTGACCCCTGTCCACCGCCCGAAAGCACCAACAGTGGCACGTGAGCATCAGAACTGGACCACGGAGCAATGGAAGAAGGTGGCCTGGTCTGAGGAATCACGTGTTCTCTTAC
>JAGHMJ010004474.1:167500-170000 GCA_018749465.1 Paracanthobrama guichenoti | reverse complement strand
ACTCAAGTTCCAAATCAGCCGAGCTCTCTCCACGTGCGTCCACTGCCCAACAGCATCATCATGAGCTGGACGCCCCCGCTGAACCCCAACATCTTAGTGCGTGGCTACATCATCGGCTATGGAGTGGGCAGCCCGTATGCCGAGACTGTGAGAGTGGACAGCAAACAGCGCTACTACTCCATCGAAAACCTTGGTGAGTCATAACAAACATTAGTTATATAGACACCGTTCAGGCATAACATTATGACCGGTGAAGTGAGTAACACTGATGATCTCTCCATCACGGCTCCTGTTAGTGGGTGTGATGTTTAGGCAGCAAGTGAACATTTTGTCCTCAAAGTTGATGTGTTAGAAGCAGGAAAAATGGGCAAGCGTAAGGATTTGAGCGAGTTTGACAAGGGCCAAATTGTGATGGCTAGACGACTGGGTCAGAGCATCTCCAAAACTGCAGCTCTTGTGGGGTGTTCCCGGTCTGCAGTGGTCAGGATCTATCAAAAGTGCTCCAAGGAAGGAACAGTGGAGAACCGGACACAGGGTCATGGGCGGCCAAGGCTCATTGATGCACGTGGGGAGCGAAGGCTGGCCTGTGGATGGCCAGGTGCGTGTGTGTGGCTTATCTGGGGAACACATGGCACCAGGATGCACTATGGGAAGAAGGCAAGCCGCGGAGACAGTGTGATGCTTTGGGCAATGTTCTGCTGGGAAACCTTGGGTCCTGCCATCCATGTGGATGTTACTTTGACACATCCCCTCATCCCCTTGGTTCCTTGCCACTGTCGCCTTTGGCTTTTGGCTTGCTCATTTGGGGACACTAAAAAAAGCACAACAACGAGTTTGAGGTGTTGACTTGGCCTCCAAATTCCCCAGATCTCAATCCAATCGAGCATCCGTGGGATGTGCTGAACAAACAAGTCAGATCCATGGAGGCCCCACCTCACAACTTACAGGACTTAAAGGATCTGCTGCTAACATCCCCACACCTGCAGGGGTCTAGTGGAGTCCAGCAAAAGGGGGACCAACACAATATTAGGTCATGTTATGCCTGGTCGGTGTATATATTGATACTGACATCACGGTTCGGTGCACACAGTCAGACGATGAATACAGTCAGTCACAGGCGAGCCGCACTCTAGTCCAGAAGGGGGCACGTGGTAATGCAACGCTGTTTGCTAACTGCCACAACAGGAAAAACAGCAGAAGAAGAAGAGATGATCTACTAACAAGAGTTCAGATGCACTTTAGAGCTTGCTAGTAGCCGATACGCTGAGTTTCCATTCATTTTTGTGACGTGCTCCACAAAATTAGTTTTCTCTATTTTACAAAAGCACAATATTAGTTTTTATTGTGAGTGTACACAGATAAAAATAGACCCTTTACAGTCTTGAATGAAGTCTTACGCTTATCTGTACGACCATAAATGACGGAGTATTTTAAGTTGTTTCCGCTGTTATAATGCGACAAAATCATTTGTCCAGTCCAGTCATGAAATATGAGTGTCCTGGAAATGGGTTTCGCTTCACTCGCCGGCTCCTCGTGAAGCAGGGTAAAGAACAAACATCAGCCAATGCAGTCAGAAAAATATTCTTTATTCAAAGGGAAAGCAAGGTTATTTTTCTGACTCTATTGGCTGATATTTGTTCTTGTTTTAAGCACAAAGTCATTCTTTATTAATCAAGTCTCCAGTCATCTCTCTTCTCCTGTGAATGTGTCTTGATTTAAGAGATGTTTGTGCTGGAGAATGAGAAGAACATCATGTTTTGCGGTGTGAAAGCTGTAAATGAAATAACTCTTTTAAATTGGCTTCCTGTTCGTTTATTCATTACATAGAATATGTTTTATTTAAAGGCAACTAATATGAAAACAAGTGAGGTGCAAATTGAATTTCATCTGACAAAAGACGCAGTGACAAATCACAGATTTTAATATTCATACGAAGGTGCGGCTAGTTCAGTGATCATGAATATGTAATGAGAGTTTGTTCAAGATCAAACACGCTCCCCTGTGTTAAAGCACGCTAATGTTTTATTTATTCTGTTTTTCTGTGATTACCCAGAAAAACGGATGTCAGGGTGAGTTTATGACTCAGTAAAGCTGCGTGGGTTTCGTCGAGCCGTTGGATGGGGAAATTCTCACCTGCAGCCGTCTTTTGTCCTCTTTCTGCCCGGCTGATCCGGCCTCCTCTTACTTCCATTCTGGACAAAAATAAGGCCACGTCCTTATCAATATTTCACATGAAATCCACAGGTTACCATGGTAGCGATATTGAACCCAGTCTGCCGACGAGCGGCTGCCCAGAAGGAAACAAATGGAAAGAGGAAAAGAGCGTCTTCTGTTGCTTTGTTCAGGGATTTCATACAGACACAAACAGAGTCACGAATGCATCTTTCAAAGCCTCTATCAATTACACCCTGTGATCAGAGACCAGCCGCTCTCATATGCAGATGCTGTTGTTATCATCGTCAATATTTCTTCATTTGATGTCTTGCTTTGTTTGGTGTTA
>JAGHMJ010004474.1:105000-160000 GCA_018749465.1 Paracanthobrama guichenoti | reverse complement strand
TTAGCTGGCAGCCGCCACTGGAGGCCAACGGACGAATCACAGGTTAGCATTCTAATGCTGGAACATTAAGAGCTGGCCCTCGTGTGACGCCGACTCGACCTTTAACCTTTGACCCTGGGTCTCTGTGTCAGGTTATATTCTGTACTACACTCTGGACAAGAACATGCCGATCGACGACTGGGTGATGGAGCCCATCGGCGGAGACAGACTCACACACCAGGTCATGGACCTCAACCTGGACACCGTCTACTACTTCCGCATCCAGGCCAAGAATGCCAAGGGCGTGGGGCCGCTGTCGGAGCCGGTGCAGTACCGCACCGCCAGAGGTGAGCCGGCTACATAGGGAGCAGTGAGCACACGGATCCGCACTCCAGATAGGGAGCAGTGAGCACACGGATCCGCACTCCAGATAGGGAGCAGTGAGCACACGGATCCACACTCCAGATAGGGAGCAGTGAGCACACGGATCCACACTCCAGATAGGGAGCAGTGAGCACACGGATCCGCACTCCAGATAGGGAGCAGTGAGCACACGGAGCCACACTCCACATAGGGAGCAGTGAGCACACGGATCCGCACTCCAGATAGGGAGCAGTGAGCACACGGATCCACACTCCACATAGGGAGCAGTGAGCACACGGATCCGCACTCCAGATAGGGAGCAGTGAGCACACGGATCCACACTCCACATAGGGAGCAGTGAGCACACGGATCCGCACTCCAGATAGGGAGCAGTGAACACACGGATCCACACTCCAGATAGGGAGCAGTGAGCACACGGATCCGCACTCCACATAGGAGCAGTGAGCACACGGATCCACACTCCACATAGGGAGCAGTGAGCACACGGATCCACACTCCAGATAGGGAGCAGTGAGCACACGGATCCACACTCCACATAGGGAGCAGTGAGCACACGGATCCGCACTCCAGATAGGGAGCAGTGAACACACGGATCCACACTCCAGATAGGGAGCAGTGAGCACACGGATCCGCACTCCACATAGGAGCAGTGAGCACACGGATCCACACTCCACATAGGGAGCAGTGAGCACACGGATCCGCACTCCAGATAGGGAGCAGTGAGCACACGGATCCACACTCCACATAGGGAGCAGTGAGCACACGGATCCACACTCCAGATAGGGAGCAGTGAGCACACGGATCCGCACTCCAGATAGGGAGCAGTGAGCACACGGAGCCACACTCCAGATAGGGAGCAGTGAGCACACGGATCCACACTCCAGATAGGGAGCAGTGAGCACACGGATCCGCACTCCAGATAGGGAGCAGTGAGCACACGGAGCCACACTCCACATAGGGAGCAGTGAGCACACGGATCCGCACTCCAGATAGGGAGCAGTGAGCACACGGATCCACACTCCACATAGGGAGCAGTGAGCACACGGATCCGCACTCCAGATAGGGAGCAGTGAGCACACGGATCCACACTCCACATAGGGAGCAGTGAGCACACGGATCCGCACTCCAGATAGGGAGCAGTGAACACACGGATCCACACTCCAGATAGGGAGCAGTGAGCACACGGATCCGCACTCCACATAGGAGCAGTGAGCACACGGATCCGCACTCCACATAGGAGCAGTGAGCACACGGATCCACACTCCAGATAGGGAGCAGTGAGCACACGGATCCACACTCCACATAGGAGCAGTGAGCACACGGATCCACACTCCAGATAGGGAGCAGTGAGCACACGGATCCACACTCCAGATAGGGAGCAGTGAGCACACGGATCCGCACTCCAGATAGGGAGCAGTGAGCACACGGATCCACACTCCACATAGGGAGCAGTGAGCACACGGATCCGCACTCCAGATAGGAGCAGTGAGCACACGGATCCACACTCCACATAGGGAGCAGTGAGCACACGGATCCGCACTCCAGATAGGGAGCAGTGAGCACACGGATCCACACTCCACATAGGAGCAGTGAGCACACGGATCCACACTCCAGATAGGGAGCAGTGAACACACGGATCCACACTCCAGATAGGGAGCAGTGAGCACACGGATCCACACTCCACATAGGAGCAGTGAGCACACGGATCCACACTCCAGATAGGGAGCAGTGAGCACACGGATCCACACTCCAGATAGGGAGCAGTGAGCACACGGATCCACACTCCACATAGGGAGCAGTGAGCACACGGATCCGCACTCCAGATAGGGGAGCAGTGAACACACGGATCCACACTCCAGATAGGGAGCAGTGAGCACACGGATCCGCACTCCACATAGGAGCAGTGAGCACACGGATCCACACTCCACATAGGAGCAGTGAGCACACGGATCCACACTCCACATAGGGAGCAGTGAGCACACGGATCCACACTCCAGATAGGGAGCAGTGAGCACACGGATCCGCACTCCACATAGGAGCAGTGAGCACACGGATCCACACTCCACATAGGAGCAGTGAGCACACGGATCCACACTCCAGATAGGGAGCAGTGAGCACACGGATCCGCACTCCACATAGGAGCAGTGAGCACACGGATCCACACTCCAGATAGGGAGCAGTGAGCACACGGATCCGCACTCCACATAGGAGCAGTGAGCACACGGATCCACACTCCACATAGGAGCAGTGAGCACACGGATCCACACTCCACATAGGGAGCAGTGAGCACACGGATCCACACTCCACATAGGGAGCAGTGAGCAGTGAGCACACGGATCCACACTCCACATAGGGAGCAGTGAGCACACGGATCCACACTCCAGATAGGGAGCAGTGAGCACACGGATCCACACTCCAGATAGGGAGCAGTGAGCACACGGATCCACACTCCACATAGGGAGCAGTGAGCACACGGATCCACACTCCACATGAGCACAATACTATGTAAAAAAATATTTAAAAACTCTCATATTTGAATCCCTTGTTATAATAAATGTCTGATAATGTCCAAATATCAGTCATATGAGCTATGGGTCTGCTGAAGCTCGTCACGGGTGGTTATGGAGGAATAATCGTGTCGTCTGTTGTGATTATGGTGTTTTATAATAATGTCCGGTTCATTAGCGAGAGCTTCATCACACACACATGTCTTGTGTGATGGTGGTTATGATCTGTTGATGTGTGTGAGGGGTCAGTCCTCATCATGACCTTTGACCCTGTCGTTTCGTCTCTGTTCTCTTCTAGTTGAGCATCCGGACAAGATGGCCAATGATCAAGGTGAGCAGATTATCAATACTGTAGATACACAACACACACTCACTTCATTAATCAAGTCTTAATCTCTTCAGTCATCTCTCGTCTCCAGTAAGTGTCTCGATGTAAGAGTGTTTAGATGTTTGTGCTGGAGAACGAGACAGAAACACTGAGGAAGAGCATCATGGTTTGCGGTGAAACGTCATGGTAACCATCCTGTGAGGTCATGTGACGTGTTCACTGAGAGAAAATATTCATAAATTAAATCTGATGATGTCATCAGTTCATGTGAGGAAATAAGATCATCAGCTGATAGAAGAGCAACGGAAGGTGTGTGTGTGTGTGTGTGTGTGTGTGTGTGTGTCACAAGTCACAAAGAGCACAAATAATTGCTTTCTCAGAAACTCCCAGCTCTAATCTCATCTCTCGTTCTCTTTAAACAAATTCCCCTTTACAAATGGCCTTCAGTCAGACGCGTCCCTCGGCTCGTCCTCAATGAATCCGCCGTCTGGTAATTCTCTCTTCTGAAAGGCCTGAATTGGAAACAGGGTTTGTTAAGAGTCCTTTGAGTGCAGAGTTGTCATAAGAAACTGCGCGGCGATAACGGCGATGAAGAGAGAGCGACAGAGGGGTGTGTGTCGCCGCATCGCATCTTTAATGAGACTTTGTGCCTTTGATTCTCAGCATTAATTAAGACGAGCCTCATAAGAAACTCCTCCGGTGCTTTTAACTGACATCCAGAGAGAAGCGGAAAAACTGCGTCAGAAACCAGAATATACACCGATCAGGCATAACATTATGACCTAATATTGTGTTGGTCCCCCTTTTGCTGACCCGTCGAGGCATGGACTCCACTAGACCCCTGCAGGTATCTGGCACCAAGATGTTAGCAGCAGATCCTTTAAGTCATGTAAGTTGTGAGGTGGGGCCTCCATGGATCGGACTTGTTTGTTCAGCACATCCCACAGATGCTCGATTGGATTGAGATCTGGGGAATTTGGAGGCCAAGTCAACACCTCAAACTCGTTGTTGTGCTCCTCAAACCATTCCTGAAGCATTTGTGCTTTGTGTCAGGAGCATTATCCTGCTGGAAGAGCCACAGCCACCAGGGAATACCGTTTCCATGAAAGGCTGTACATGGTCTCAACAATGCTTAGGTAGGTGGTACGTGTCAAAGTAACATCCACATGGATGGCAGGACCCAAGGTTTCCCAGCAGAACATTGCCCAAAGCATCACACTGCCTCCGCCGGCTCGCCTTCTTCCCATAGTGCATCCTGGTGCCACTGCAGACCGGGAACACCCCACAACAGTTTTGGAGACTGGAGTAATGATGATAAATTCAGCTTTGATCACAGGAATAAATTACACTTTACTGTATATTTACATTTATGTATTTGGCAGGCGCTTTTATCCAAAGTGACTTACATTGCATTCAAGGTACACATTTTTACATTTTGTCAGTTCTTGCTTTCCCTGGGAATCGAACCCATGACCTTGGCGTAGCTAGCGCCACACTCTTATTGTTTGAGCTACAGGAAAGTTCTCTATATATTCACACAGAGAACAGCTGATTTACACTGGAGGAATATTCCTCTGCTTTACTGGATTTGTGATCAGAAGAGACTCTCTCAGAAACTGTAAAAAATGATGTGAGTAAACTCTGACTGTTTGTCCAGCTTCATCACATCAGATCTTTAACAGAGACAGTGGAAACAGAAGATGTTTCTCTTCTCATATAAACGCTGCAGTGCTCTTTAGTGTTTCTCTTCAACACACACGGTCAAATGAGGGAGTGTGTGTGATCCGGCACTCATAAATCAAGGCAAGCGTCCTGCGAGTCGGAGCGTCGGCTGAGATTGATGTTTGACGGTTCCTTCCGAGCCCAGGAGTCCTGCTCCACTTACTGAACATCATCAACACCGTACAGAAGCTCCAAACGCTCCTCGGAGCCTCGTCCGCTGTTACTACGCTGAGACTCACTCAAACACACGCTTTCTGGATTTTGGGACCTAATTACAGTTGAAAATATAGAGATCGATCAGGGATTTTCTTCTCTGGAAAAAAATTATTTTCCTCATTCGTGTTTATACATTTACTGGAGAAGCAGAATGACTTCAGGTGTTACAGGAGAACAGAAGTGCTTCAGGTGATGTTTGGCCCTGTGAAAGTGATCGATTGTTTTAATAACCTCATCTGTTGTATGTAGATGTGTGTGTGTGTGTGTGTGTGTGTGTGTGTGTGTGTGTGTGTGTGTGTGTGTGTGTGTGTGTGTGTGTGTGTGTGTGTGTGTCTGTGTGTGTGTGTGTGTGTGTGTGTGTGTGTGTCTGTCTGTCTGTGTGTGTGTGTGTGTGTCTGTCTGTCTGTGTGTGTGTGTGTGTGTGTGTGTGTGTGTGTGTGTGTCTGTGTCTGTGTGTGTGTCACCCTGATCTCAGTGCTTCTCTCTCTGGTCTCAGGTCGTCATGGAGACAGCGCTTACTGGCCCTCGGACAATAACCCGATTGACATGAGCAGTCTGAACGGTAAGAGCACACAGATGCACAAACACACTCGCAATCAGAGCATCTGACAGGAAGACGCAGATCATAGAAATGCTTCTGAAACAACTAACACACGTCACACATCATATTCCCTGACTTTTACTCTTTTATTGCAACATAAAATCAACACTGACTCTGTGTTTCTTCATCATTTTTGGCATTTTAGTGCAAAAGAGTCAGAACTCAAGAATGACTTTGAATGAAGAATGAAAAATATTTTTTACCTGCCATGAATCTGTTTTTGCAATGACACCAAGACTCACAAACACCTAAAAATAAATATTATTAAAGACAAGTAAGCAGCAAACAGCTGGTAGAGACTACAACGAGTTAGTGACATCACTAACCCTAACATTTACATAACCCGGCCCCCGGGAACATGTTGAGCAGAGGAAGAGTTGTTGTAGTCGAGCACATTTGGGAGTCGCTCAAGTCGTCCATTTTTCACATTTATTGATACAGTACGAACGCAATAGCATGTCATAAAGCAAGATGACATCATAAGTTATAACCGTAATTAAACTAAACTATCCCTGTTCTCTCTTCATCAGCAGATATTCTCTGCTCATCTCACAACAGTTCCCACACCAGCGGTTTATAGATTATCATGACAGAATATGCTAATCAATGACTGAAGATCGTTAACTCATAAACTCATCCTCCATCCCTTCAGAAACGTCCTGTCTCATTCTACATGTTGTCTCTTCTTCTCGAGTCTCTCCATCATTGTCCGACTCCGGTTTGATCATAAAGGCTGAACAGTTTCTGATATGTTCAATGTGTGTCTGCGTGAGGTAATCAGAGCTGCTAACATGAGCTCTTGAAGCTCTGCCCTCTTCCTGAAAGGGGGCGGGGAGCAGCAGCTCATTTGCATTTAAAGGGACACACACAAAAACACACGGCACGTTTTTGCTCACCCTCAAAAGTGACAATTTTAACATGATTTAACATTTTTAATACATCTGTGGGTATTTTGAGCTGAAGCTTCACACACACACACTCATCTGAGACTTATTTTATATCTTGTAAAAAGAGGCATTATAGGAGCCCTTTAAAAACAAAGATGGCAGTAGGAATATTGGGCTGCTGTCACTTTAAGAGCGAATGCACGGATCTAATACACTGATACACATTTACTTTCACAACTGTTTACATTCACTTAAGACATAACTGACTATGTTTACTAGGATACTTTCTGACATCATTTTGTGTGAATTTGAGCAAGAAGATGTGAAAGAGAGGTGAAGATGCAGCGCTGTCCAGAGCGTCGTTCATGTTTGTTCACGCTCATGCATTGTTAGAATTCATAAAACTGTTACTGGCCAACTGGTAACATAATAAAAAATACTTTTTTAAGTAAAATAAAAAAAGAATGCATGAATCTAGACTGAAAGCAGAGGCTCTGTTCTTTATTTAGATATATTGCATGTTCAGATATTCATACAACAAAGAAAGGTTTGTGAAAATGATCAAAAACGCTGGCGGGGACAGTTAATGTACTAAAACATGGATATTAAAAGATCAAATTAAGTGTAGAGCTTAGTGATGATGCAGATGAACTCAGAATATAAGCGTGTTTTCTCTATAATGTGAAACCGCTTCAGGAGAATCTGTGTTGCGTTTATATTCTGGGTTCATCTGCTCGTCCATATATAGTGAGCTGTGCATTGAAACTGGTCTTTTAACATCAGTCACCTTTATTTATATAGCGCTTTTTTACAATGAAGATTGTTTCAAAGCAGCTTCACAGTGTTAACAGGAAAATATTGCAACAGAATTTAAGAGAAAGTAATATAATTAAATATTTAGTTTCCCCAACTGAGCAAGCCAAAAGCCAAAGGCAACAAGGGTGACTGTGGCAAGGAACCAAAACTCCTTCAGGGCCAGAATGGAGAAAAAAACCTTGGGAGAAACCAGGCTCAGTCGGGGTGCCAGTTCTCCTCTGGCCGACGAACAAACAGCGTATGATTATGATTTAAATCAAAAGTCATATTAGATCCGGAACAGTCAGAATATTTGTCCAGTTCCATCCGGTTGATCTGAGTCATCCGGGCCGTATCCAGATCAGATGGTGGACCAGCGCCTGGACATGACCAACGCATCCCTGAAATGTCTGCAGAGAGCGTGTCAACTAGACTCTCCCTGGCCTCATCAAGCCCGTCTCCTGCGTAGGAGATGCGTTGGTCATGTCCAGGCGCTGGTCCACCATCTGCTCTGGATACGGCCCGGATCCGGCTGACTGCAGTAAACCTCGGGATAAACAGAGAGACTAACATTAGCGTAGATGCCATTCTTCTTATGATGTAACGAGTACATCAGGAGTTATGGGAAGTGTTCCCGGTTCCGGCTGACCTAGTTAATGCAGCCTAACAATCATTTACTGATTTGAATAAAATGAATGAAAATGCTTTATGTGTATGCCATAGTAAAGAGATGCGTTTTTAGTCACAAACCTGGTAAAAATGTGTTGATGTGTTGTGATCTCAGAGCCTCCCATCGGTCAGATGCGGCCGCCGCACGGCAGCGTGACGCCGCAGAAGAACAGTAACCTGCTGGTCATCATCGTTGTTTCCGTGGGAGCCGTTACTGTGGTCGTCGTGGTGATCGTCGCCCTGATCTGCACCCGCCGCTCGTCCGCTCAGCAGAGGAAGTGAGTTCAACTGCTATCTCTCTCTCTTTCTCTCTCTCTCTCTCTCTCTCTCTCTCTCTATATATATATATATATATATATATATATATTTAAATAAATAAAAAAAATTGGATATTAATATATAGTGCAGCAGGAACGCCTCAGACTCTTTATCTCGTCCGTCTCTCTGTCCCTGTAGGAAACGTGCGACACATAGCGCAGGGAAGCGGAAGGGCAGCCAGAAAGACCTGCGACCTCCTGACCTCTGGATCCACCATGAGGAAATGGAGCTGAAAAACATGGAGAAGCCCTCAAGCTCCGCCCCCTCCGGCCGCGAGACGCCCATCCAGAGCTGCCAGGAGATGGCGCCGGTCAGCCACAGCCAATCAGAGAGCCAGATGGGCAGCAAGAGCAGCCACTCAGGTGAGACCTTAGGATCTTCGGAGGCCTTCATGGATTCGACTGTGTGTGTGTGTGTGTGTGTGTGTGTGTGTGTGTGTGTGTGTGTGTGTGTGTGTGTGTGTGTGTGCGTGTGTGTAGGTTAAATAATAGAGGATCCAACATTGAGCCTTGAGGAACACCACAAGAAATGATGTAACATCTGGAGGTGTAGGTGCCCAGTGTAACAGAGTATTCCCTGACCCAGGTCAGATCCAGTCTAATACAACACCTGATAGACCGACCCAGGTCAGATCCAGTCTAAGACAGCACCTGATAATTAGACCCAGGTCAGATCCAGTCTAATACAACACCTGATAGACCGACCCAGTTCTGAACCAGTCTAAGACAGCACCTGATAAACCGACCCAGTTCTGAACCAGTCTAAGACAGCACCTGATAGACCGACCCAGGTCTGAACCAGTCTAAGACAGCACCTGATAAACCGACCCAGTTCTGAACCAGTCTAAGACAACACCTGATAGACCGACCCAGGTCTGAACCAGTCTAAGACCAGACCTGATAAACTGAGGATTGCCAAGTTTCCCAAATAACTTGCAGATAGTTTAGAACCCTAATAAAGGCTGTGGTTTGCCCAGAAGTCAGACTGAAATGTCTCAATAAATGTATTGGCATTGAGAAGTGCCTGGAGACTATTTTTTTCACTTATTTTACTAAGAAATGGTAGATTAGAGATTGGTGTGTAGTTACTGAGCACAGAAGAATTAAGATTACTTTTCTTCAGCAGGGGCCTAACGATTGCCGTTTTAAAAATTTGTGCTGTAGGGACTGATTAATGATATTCAGGATGTCTGGTAATAAGCAGCTCTGAGAAATTTAGTGGGTAATGGGTCTAGAGAGCAGCTAGATGAATTCATATGTGATATGACCTGTTCAAGTGTACTGGGCTGAGGATTACATTGCAAAGGACCAGCTGGGGAGTCGGAGACTTTACAAGTACAGCAAGTGCTGGCAATGTTTTATCTTATGTTTTTTTAAAAATTCTGCAAACTCATTGCACTTTGCACTTGTGAGAAGTTCTAATGATATTTGAGCTGAGGGGTTAAGTAGCCCATCGATAGTTAAGAATACAAATCTAGGGTTGTCTTTGTTGTGGTCAATTAAACTTGAAAAATAAGCTTTTCTGCCAGACTTCATTGCATTATTTAACATTTTTCTTCATTTCTACATTTTTTAACACTTGTCTTCATATCATGGTGAACTGTAAGCTTTGTGGGCTCCCTTTGCCTTTCTGCTCTCCTGGAGTCTCCTCTTAATTTTACAATGGATGTACTATTTCTCCACGGGGCTTTAATTATCCCAGAGACAGTCTTTGTTTTTAAAGGAGCTGCAAAGTTAATACATTAAGAAATTCTGAGACTAAAATCCTCAACATAAGTGTCTACGGAGGGGGAGGTGAGAGGAGGGATAGATGACATGAGCTCCATGAAGGTCGCGGCAGATTGACAGTTCTCTTATCACGCACAGTTTTTGGAACATACTGAAATCTCAGAAAAGACACAATAGTGGTCAGATCTGCAATCTGTGGGTGGCTGACGGTTAAGTCCCATGAGATCACCAGATTGAATGTGTAACCATGTTTGTGTGTGTTTGGCCAGTTACACGCTGAATAAGGCCAAATGGGTTTAGTAACTCTGTGAAATTAATAGTCGATGGATCAGAAATTACATCCATATGGATATTAAAATCAAGGGTCATTTAGTGCCAAATCAACCAAATTTTGGAAACTTCCTTTGGCTCAAAATTTAGATTTCGTTAATATTTTTTTCTGTACATAGACAAACATAAATAGTAATGAAGGCCAAAATATGAAATGTCACAGATGTATATTGACTGAGTAATCACTGTTTTGTAGAGGAGGCTCAAAATGACAACTTTGAGATCTGGAGCCAAATTACAGGGGTGTAAACATGACTTTAGAAAGAGTTATTTTCACACAGAGATTGGTAGATCTATTAGTGAAATCTGTTGACTTTATCAATCTGTGTCGCATTATATCCCAACGGTGACCGTTCAAACATGGGAAAAAGCACTTCTTGTGTGTCTTTCCCTCAAGTTTTCTCACCTGTAACTCCAGAAGTATTAAAGATATCTTAATATCCTTTTAGATTCTGGTTCTTAATAAACTTCTCTTTGGGATTCTTCATTTTAAAGGCCCTCGATGGTTCAATCCCAGAGATATTGGGATCTCAATGCGGCTCCATGAGTCAATTGTACACATTTTCAGTGGTCAAAAACCAAACGTGGGTCGCTTTTCACACAGCTGATACTTTTGTCTTTTAAAGAGGAATATCTGAAGAACAAATAATGTTAAAACTAGAAATGTGTCTTGTGTTTTTCTATCAGCTCAGTTGCAGAGAACATTCCTGTCTGAGTGCCATAAATGTTATTTTCCCCAAGTTGGCATGCCTGTAACTCGAGAAGTATTAAAGATATCTCAATAAGATTTTACATTCTGGTTCTTAGCAAACTTTTCTTTTGGTTTGTTCATTTGAAGGGTCCTATATGGTTCATTTCCAGAGATATGGGGATCTCAATGTGGGTGTGTGTGTGTGTGTGTGTGTGTGTGTGTGTGTGTGTGTGTGTGTGTGCGCGTGTGCATCACAGCTGAAGGTCATGTCGTTCTCATTTTCAGGTGCAGACGGGGATGAAGCTTCCAGCAGTATTTCCACGTTAGAGCGATCGTTAGCCGCCCGTAGGCCGACGCGCACCAAGATGATGATTCCCATGGACTCTCAGCCCAGCAACACACGTGAGACCTGTTCACACCTAGAACTATAACAAGCACAATAACTATAATGATAACTACAACAATAACTATAGCAATCACTATAATGACAACAATAACTATTACCAATATCTATAATATAATAGTAACTATAAAGACAACTATAATGGTCACTATAATAATGACAATGACTATACATGACTATAATGATATCTATTACAATAACTGTAACAATATCTATAACTATATTAGCGTCCGCACCAGTCTGTTTTATTATAATCATGCGCTGTCGCTTTAAATGCTCGAGCTCGTTACAGCAGGACGGATTCTGAACGCTCTGAAAGTGAATCCAGCGATATCGTTCCTATCGTTATCGTTATAGTTGTGCTGTGGACTTCACTATTCTCATAGAATTATAGAAATGATTTTAAAGAAAAGCGATTATAAAAAAGTTTTGGTTATAGACAGGTCTTTAGTGTGTGTTTTGGTTTTGAATACTGAGCTCTTCCATTATGATCAGACACGACAACACCTTATTCATAACTATATCACGGATGTACACGCATATCAGAAAGAAAAACTCCACAAAAACCCATGAAATTACAGGGGTGGAAATGGGATTTCCAACAGTCGTTTGTGTGTGTCTGACCCAACTTTACTAATCCAGTTTATCCGTATCAACTAGCAGACAGACCAGCGTCAGCCTGAAGGCTGTCAGATACACACACTACAGAAGATCATGCATTTCCAGCACAAATAGGCTAACATTCTTAAATCAAGATGCATTTACTGGAGAAGCAAAATGCTGTAAAACTGTAAATGCATTGAATTGTTTCTCAGTGCAACCGAACACTAGCGAATGAATGTGAATATGAGCGTGTCACTGTCATTCCTTTCATAAGGGCTTGTTTGGTGTGGTTTGGGTGCGTCATGGGCTTTGATTCTTCATATGACAGGATGTAACGCTCCGCCGCCTTCCTCCTCCCGGGAGACGCGTTTGATTCTGTCCCGTGAGCGTCTCCTCTTTGACCTCCTGCCGGGATTCTTCACCCCGCCGCATCCTGCGTGTTTATTATACTCCTCCTTCCTGTTCCTCAAACGACATGAAAGAAGCTTCATCTCTGTCCTCTGGGAAAACCAGGAAAGAGGAGATTTCAAAAGCCTGGATTAATGGTTTGGGAAAAATGGCTGGGAGGAAGTTGAGTTTTAACAGGAAGTGGAATTTGAGAGTCATCATCAGTGAAAGAGTTCAAAATGAGCGAGAGAACTAACCGCTGCATATCTACAGAAATTCCTCTAATTCTTAATCTGTAGGGTTTAATATGGAGTCGGCCCACCCTTTGCAGCTCTAACAGCTTCAACTCTTCTGGGAAGGCTTTCCACAAGGTTTAGGAGTGTGTTTATGGGAATTTTTGACCATTCTTCTAGAAGCGCATTTGTGAGGTCAGGCACTGATGTTGGACGAGAAGGCCTGGCTCGCAGTCTCCGCTCTAATTCATCCCAGAGGTGTTCTATCGGGATGAGGTCAGGACTCTGTGCAGGCCAGTCAAGTTCCTCCACACCAAACTCACTCATCCATGTCTTTATGGACCGACGCTTTGTGCACTGGAGCGCAGTCATGTTGGGACAGGAAGGGCCCGTCCCCAAACTGATCCCACAAAGTTGGGAGCATGAAATTGTACAAAATGTCTTGGTATGCTGAAGCATTAAGAGTTCCTTTCACTGGAACTAAGGGGCCAAGCCCAACCCCTGAAAAACAACCCCACCCCATAATCCCCCCTCCACCAAACTTTACACTTGGCACAATGCAGTCAGGCAAGTCCCGTTCTCCTGGCAACCGCCAAACCCAGACTCGTCCATGGGATTGGCAGACAGAGAAGCGTGATTGGTCACTCCAGAGAACATGTCTCCACTGCTCTAGAGTCCAGTGGCAGCGTGCTTTACTCCACTGCATCCCACGCTTTGCATTGCACTTGGTGATGTAAGGCTTGGATGAGCTGCTCGCCATGGAAACCCATTCCATGAAGCTCTCTACACACTGTTCTTGAGCTCATCTGAAGGCCACAGAAGTTTGGAGGTCTGGAGCTATTGACTCTGCAGAAAGTTGGAGACTTCTGCACACTGTGACCCTCAGCATGCGCTGACCCCGCTCTGTGATTTCACTTCGTGGCTGAGTTGCTGTTGTTCCCAATCGCTTCCATTTTGTTATAATCCCACTAACAGTTGAGCGTGGAATATTTAGTAGTGAGGAAATTTCAGGAATGGACTTATTGCACAGGTGGCAACCTATCACGGTACCACGCTTGAGTTCACTGAGCTCCTGAGAGCGACCCATTCTTTCACAAATGTGTGTAGAAGCGTCTGCATGCCTAGTGCTTGATTTATACACCTGTGCCATGAAGTGTATATATACACTCACCTGTCAGGATTATTAGGAACACCATACTAATACTGTGTTTGACCCCCTTTCGCCTTCAGAACTGCCTTAATTCTATGTGGCATTGATTCAACAAGGTGCTGAAAGCATTCTTTAGAAATGTTGGCCCATATTGATAGGATAGCATCTTGCAGTTGATGGAGATTTGTGGGATGCACATCCAGGGAACGAAGCTCCCGTTCCACCACATCCCAAAGATGCTCTATTGGGTTGAAATCTGGTGACTGTGGGGGCCATTTTAGTACAGTGAACTCATTGTCATGTTCAAGAAACCATTTTGAAATGATTCAAGCTTTGTGACATGGTGCATTATCCTGCTGGAAGTAGCCATCAGAGAATGGGTACATGGTGGTCATAAAGGGATGGACATGGTCAGAAACAATGCTCAGGTAGGCCGTGGCATTTAAACGATGCCCAATTGGCACTAAGGGGCATAAAGTGTGCCAAAAAAACATCCCCCACACCATTACACCACCACCACCAGCCTGCACAGTGGTAACAAGGCATGATGGATCCATGTTCTCATTCTGTTTATGCCAAATTCTGACTCTACCATCTGAATGTCTCAACAGAAATCGAGACTCATCAGACCAGGCAACATTTTTCCAGTCTTCAACTGTCCAATTTTGGTGACCTTGTGCAAATTGTAGCCTCTTTTTCCTATTTGTAGTGGAGATGAGTGGTACCCGGTGGGGTCTTCTGCTGTTGTAGCCCATCCGCCTCAAGGTTGTGCGTGTTGTGGCTTCACAAATGCTTTGCTGCATACCTCGGTTGTAACGAGTGGTTATTTCAGTCAAAGTTGCTCTTCTATCAGCTTGAATCAGTCGGACCATTCTCCTCTGACCTCTAGCATCAACAAGGCATTTTCGCCCACAGGACTGACGCATACTGGATGTTTTTCCCTTTTCACACCATTCTTTGTAAACCCTAGAAATGGTTGTGCGTGAAAATCCCAGTAACTGAGCAGATTGTGAAATACTCAGACTGGCACCAGCAACCATGCCACGCTCAAAATTGCTTAAATCACCTTTCTTTCCCATTCTGACATTCAGTTTGGAGTTCAGGAGATTGTCTTGACCAGGACCACACCCCTAAATGCATTGAAGCAACTGCCATGTGATTGGTTGATTAGATAATTGCATTAATGAGAAATTGAACAGGTGTTCCTAATAATCCTTTAGGTGAGTATATATATATATATATATATTACAGTACAGCTGTTATTTCTTGCTTGATACAGAATTTATATGGAACAGAAAGTATCATCAAGTTATAGGCATAAATTGAAAAAACCCACTATAAAACTCCATAGGAAAGTCTTGATCGAATGTGACATCATCGCTGCACCAGCCAATCGCAGATGTCTGTTTAATGTTCTGTTGCCTTATGGTCATGTTCTCATCAGATATAATCTCACACTGCGGATGTGGTTTTCCCTCCTGCCGGTCCTCTTGATTCCCTCGCGCTCTTGGACGTTCCTCCTGACCTTCTTCGTTTGTCATCCAGATGTCATTGACCCGTCGTGTTGTCTGGTTGAATTTCACACTGGATTCTGATCTGCTTTTAGTCTGAACTCAAACCATGATCAGACCACCCTTGACTATTGATTTGGGAAATGAATAGTTGTGCATGACAGAGTAAATTAGATGAGTGCAGACACGTTCAATAAACACACAGTCAAAATACTGAACATCTAAGAGTAATTTAACTAGATTTACACATGAATATTTTGAGTAAATATTCATCTGTAAATGTGATTAAATTGTTCGGGATGTGATTTTGCAGTGTTATTTTAGTATCATTAATATACTATTATTATTATTTTTAATTAGGTTTTGTCTTTTTTTTTTAATTCCTCTATATAGATGTTTTTCATTTTCATTTTAGTTAATAATATTAGTTATTAATTTATTAATTTAATCTATATATATATATATATATATATATATATATATATATATATATATATATATATAGTTTGATTCCTTCTGCATTTGTAGGTTTTCATGAAGATGTTATGTTGTTACTGTAGCCGCTAGCCGCTCACCACAATGCAGGTTTTTTGCATTTTTCCATCCTGAAACATTTGGATGCACACAATGTAGGCAAAACCTCTCACACAGACACACACACACACAGAGTTTGCAGTCAATCAGCAGTTGCTCGTCTGGGGCAGTTTAGTAGATAGAAATCTCAACACTTCAGGCAATTTGTCAGTCCCGTCTCTCTCTCTCTCTCTGTCTCTCTCTCTGTGAGGTTTTCAATGTCAAGGTCAGCGTTCCTGTGCTCCTGTGAAGCTGCAGTCGGTTTCTATGGCTCCTGCTGCATCATCATCATCACTCTCATATCCTGAAGTTGTTTTCTTCAGGGTTTGTTAAACGAGTTTCTGCTCCTGTAGGGATTCTGCTGTTTCCTGCTCAATGGATCGGCGTTATTGAAGAGTTTAAAACAGACTAATAGGGGTCTGCATTTCACTTGCAAGGGTCTGAATTCTAAACACTTTTCCCCTTGTAGGTGTTTAAATATTTATACATGATTAATGATTAGAGTGAATCAGAGAAGCGGCTCATGCGAATAAACCAGCCTCAGTTAACAGAGGCCTCTAAAATAAACTCCACACTCTTAGAGGAACAGATTCTATATGGATCCTTGAAGGGTTCTGTCAGGCACTTCATGTACAGAACCATCCTCATGTCTTTGATATCAGAACATGAGGACGTGATTCCATCAGAGATCTGATGGAGGTACAACCCAAATCAGACTGCGTAGAAAACGCGCTTACGCTCCCTCTGGTCTACCAGAGTCTGTCGATTTACCCTTATTAGCTGATCATTCTAATTATGTTCAAAATAAACAAGTTTCTTCCATAGCTCTCCTCTCTGAGAAAACCCCAGACTGAAATATACACTGATCTATTGATGTTTTTAAACTGTGGAAAAACAATCAGGAGTTTTCAAACATCATCTGTAATGTCATGTAACGAGTAATGCATTACAAGTAACGTGCATTACGTAATCAGATTACTTTTTCAGGTAACGAGTAAAGTAACGCATTACAAGTAACGTGTGTTACGTAATCAGATTACTTTTTCATGTAACGGGTAAAGTAACACATTACAAGTAACGTGCTTTGCGTAAACAGATCACTTTTTCAGGTAACGAGTAAAGTAACGCATTACAAGTAACGTGTGTTACGTAATCAGATTACTTTTTCATGTAACGGGTAAAGTAACGCGCGTTACATAATCAGATTACTTTGTCATGTAACGAGTAACGCACTACAAGTAACGTGCGTTACGTAATCAGATTACTTTGTCATGTAACGAGTAACGCATTACAAGTAACGCGCATTACGTAATCATCTTACTTTTTCATGTAACAAGTAAAGTAACGCATTACAAGTAATGTGCTTCGCGTAAACAGATCACTTTTTCAGGTAACGAGTAACGCAATGCATTACAAGTAATGTGCGTTAAGTAATCAGATTACTTTGTCATGTAACGAGTAACGCATTACAAGTAACATGCGTTACATAATCAGATTAATTTTTCATGTAACAAGTAAAGTAACGCATTACAAGTAATGTGCTTCGCGTAAACAGATCACTTTTTCAGGTAACGAGTAACGCAATGCATTACAAGTAATGTGCGTTAAGTAATCAGATTACTTTGTCATGTAACGAGTAACGCATTACAAGTAACATGCGTTACATAATCAGATTAATTTTTCATGTAACAAGTAACGCATTACAAGTAACGTGCATAATGCATTACAAGTAACGTGCATTACGTAATCAGATTACTTTTTCATGTAATGAGTAAGGCATTTCAAGTAACGTGTGTTAATGTAATCAGATTACTTTTTCATGTAACAAGTAAAGTAACACATTACAAGTAAAATGCGTTACGTAATCAGATTACTTTTTCATGTAACGAGTACAGTAACACATTACAAGTAACGTGCATTATGTAATCAGATTACTTTGTCATGTAACGGGTAAGGCATTACAAGTAACGTGTGTTAATGTAATCAGATTACTTTTTCAGGTAATGAGTAATGCAGTGCATTACAAGTAACGTGCGTTAATGTAATCAGATTACTTTTTCATGTAATGAGTAACGCATTACAAGTAACGTGCATTACATAATTAGATTACTTTTCATGTAACGAGTAACGCATTACAATTAACATGCGTTATGTAATCAGATTACTTTTTCATGTAACAAGTAACGCATTACAAGTAACGTGCATTACGTAATCAGATTACTTTTTCATGTAATGAGTAACGCATTACAAGTAACGTGCGTTAATGTAATCAGATTACTTTTTCACGTAACGAGTAACGCATTACAAGTAACGTGCGTTAATATAATCAGATTACTTTTTCATGTAACAAGTAACACATTACAAGTAACGTGCATAATGCATTACAAGTAACGTGCATTACGTAATCAGATTACTTTTTTATGTAACGAGTAAAGTAACACATTACAAGTAACGTGCATTACGTAATCAGATTACTTTGTCATGTAACGAGTAACACATTACAAGTAACATGCGTTACATAATCAGATTACTTTTTGTGTAACAGGTAACGCATTACAAGTAACGTGTGTTAATGTAATCAGATTACTTTTTCAGGTAACGAGTAACACATTACAAGTAACGTGCGTTAATGTAATCAGATTACTTTTTCATGTAATGAGTAACGATTACAAGTAACGTGCATTACATAATTAGATTACTTTTTCATGTAACGAGTAACGCATTACAATTAACATGCGTTACGTAATCAGATTACTTTTTCATGTAACAAGTAACATGCATTACGTAATCAGATTACTTTTTCATGTAATGAGTAACGCATTACAAGTAACGTGCGTTAATGTAATCAGATTACTTTTTCACGTAACAAGTAACGCATTACAAGTAACGTGCGTTAATATAATCAGATTACTTTTTCATGTAACGAGTAAAGTAATGCATTACAAGTAACGTGCATTACGTAATCAGAATTTTGTCATGTAACGAGTAATGCATTACAAGTAACGTGCCTTTAACATTGATTCAAGAACTCTAGGATGCTATAGAGAACCCCAGTGAGTGCATTCATTTCAAGATTCAAGAGTTTTATTTGTCACATACACAGTTATATACAGAATATACAACCAGCAGTGAAATGTAAACATTTATTGTGTCTTATGTTTTCTTAAGACGTGTGTGTTTGTGTTGTATTCCAGCGGTGGTCAGTGCCATTCCAGTGCCCACACTGGAGAGCAGTCAGTATCCGGGCATCCTGCCGTCGCCCACCTGCGGCTTCAGCGCTCACCCGAAGTTCACCCTGCGGCCGATGCCATTCTCCACACTCACCGTGGACCGCGGTTACGCTGCCGGTAAGGCTTCTGTCTTTGAGAAAACCTGTTCTAGAGGGTCTGTGGAAAGTCTGAGAAAATTAACAAAATGTGTTTTTTGGGCTTTTGAAAAATCTTTTATTTACAACTTCATAAAAAAACATTTTTTACAGTGTAGAAGGATTGACCAGTCACAACACAGTAACACAAGCGGCTGTTTTATCCGTGTCGTTTATAGATGGAGGCGTCCCTGAGTAAACCAGGTCCCTCCTTGCGCTGTCTCGCTCTGTTTTTGTCTGAGCTTTAAATGAGTTTGTTAGCAGCAGAATAAATTGATTTGATTTGGTTCTTTGGCAGCAGCTGCGAGTCTGTTTGCTTCATTGAAATAAATGACGTTTTCTAAGAGGCTCTTAGTGAGCAGCACAAACAACAGGGAAGAAAAGTTCACAGAGACTTTGAGCATAAATGTCCACTGACGTGGATGAAATCCAAGCGCCGGAGGTCTGGATCACAGTAACGATCAACATGTATTTGCTTGATTACAGCTGGAAAAATACAACCTTGAGCTACAGTCTGTATCATTTATTTTCTTTGAGGTAAAACACATTGAATCTCTGTCAAATGCATCACATCAATAGCTTGTCTTCACATGTGATTGGCTGCAATTTTTGCCTCTTAGTTGCATAAAGTTCAGCTTTTCCCAAGCATTCGGCTGTTGTGTGTGTTTCTCAGCGATGGCAACAGAGGGCGCCGGTCCAATGGCCCCGCAGCAGCAGCAGCCGCTGATTCCCACGGCGCAGTCGGAGCCGCCAGGGCCGGAAGAGATTCCCAGCCGCACCATCCCGACCGCCTGCGTGCGGCCCACACACCCACTGCGCAGCTTCACCAACCCGCTCCTGCCTCCACCCATGGGAACCATTGAACCCAAGGTCTACAATCCCATGACAGGTGAATACCCATCATTCAGATTCATATTAGTGTGCTAGTTCATATGAGAGAGAAGCAGAAATCTTCAGCACGAAATGGAAGTTGTGCTGGTCTTTTCTCCTCTATTGTGCCGTATATCCGAGTGATTTGCTTCTCAAACAAGAACAAATGTAGGGGTGGTTTGCTATTGGTGGATCTCATGTGAGTGACAGGTTGCCCCGCCCTCGTCATCAGAGAAGAGATGTTATTCTGACTCAAGATTATTAAAACGAAGATGTGCACTGATAAGTCATTTAGAATAAACACTGCAATATTCCATAAAAACAACAAGAATTGTCCATTTTGAAAATAAGAAGAAATTAGCCGTTTAGTCCTGTGTTTGGTGAATCCGAGAATCTCGTGGGTCGTTGTGTCTGTAGCCAGAGGGAGAGACGGTGGAGACGTGACGGTTGAGCTGGTGTGAGTCTCTCGGTGGGAAATCAGACAGTGAATAAAGCGCTGCGTTCATGTGTTTGTGTGTTTCCCATCGGTGGTTGTAGTGTTCATCGATTGCTGAGACTTCATAACGATGTGGAAACACTCTCAAAAGCAGATGCTCCAGGGCTTCTCCTTCCTCAGAGGAGATCTCCGGGTCTTCTCTTCTGGATGTTGGGTCTGGGCTACAGCATATAGTCGGAGGCAGACGCAGCAGCGCATGTTTCCCCCGGAGTTAGGATATAATTGGTTTTGCTCAGACCGTTTTGTGGATGTGTGGCTCCGACCACCCTTCGCTCCAGACGCTTTTCCATTAAGCATGAGAATAGTATCTGAATGGACACTCTTTCCGCTCAGATTCTCTACAAGGATTCGTTTATAGGGTCCTGCAGTGAGAGCAAATGAAGCATTCCAGGGATCTGATTAAAAGATTCTCTCTGTAATCCATCGAGGAGCAGAGAAACTCAATCTGAGTCTGATTGGAGAGACAGTAGATCAGTCCTAAACATCTCTGTCTTCAGATGTTTTTCATCGACCTGTCTATCCATCTGTAGTCTGTCTGTCCATCCATCTTGTCTTTCCGTCTGTCTGTCTTTCCGTCCGTCTGTCTGTCCTTCCGTCCATCTTTCCGTTTGTCTGTCTCTCCATCCGTCTGTCTTTCCGTCTGTCTGTCCGTCCGTCCGTCCGTCCGTCCGTCCGTCCGTCCGTCCGTCCGTCCGTCCGTCCGTCCGTCCGTCCGTCCGTCTGTCTGTCTGTCTGTCTGTCTGTCTGTCTGTTCGTTTCTTTGTCTTTCCGTCTGTCTGTCTGTCTGTCCATCCATCTGTCTGTCTGTCCGTCCGTCCGTCCGTCCATCCGTCTGTCTGTCTGTCTGTCTGTCTGTCTGTCTGTCTGTTCGTTTCTTTGTCTTTCCGTCTGTCTGTCTGTCTGTCCATCCATCTGTCTGTCTGTCCGTCCGTCTTTCTGTCTGTCTGTTGTCTGTCCATCTCTCTGTATGTCTGTCTGTCTGTCTGTCCGTCTCTCTGTCTGTCTGTCCATCTCTCTGTCTGTCCATCCGTCTTGTCTTTCTGTCTGTCTGTCTTTCCGTCCATCTGTCTGTCTTTCCGTCCATCTTTCCGTTTGTCTGTCTCTCCGTCCGTCTGTCTTTCCGTCTGTCTTTCCGTCTGCCTGTCTGTCTGTCTGTCCGTCCGTCCATCTGTCCGTCTGTCTGTCTTTCCGTCTGTCTTTCCGTCTGCCTGTCTGTCTGTCTGTCCGTCCGTCCGTCCGTCTGTCTGTCTGTCTGTCTGTCCATCCACCCGTCCATCCATACAGCCATCCATGTCTATCTTTCCATCCATCTGTCTGTCCGTCTCTCTGTCTTTCCATCCGTCTGTCTGTCTGTCTCTCCGTCCAGCCATCTGTCTGTCTGTCCGTCTGTCTCTCTGTTCGTTTGTGTCTTTCCATCCGTCTGTCTGTCTGTCTGTCTGTCTGTCTGTCCGTCCATCTGTCTGTCTGTCTGTCTGTCTGTCTGTCTGTCTGTCTGTCTGTCCATCCATCTGTCTGTCTGTCCGTCCGTCCGTCCTTCTGTCTGTGTCTCTGTTGTCTGTCCATCTCTCTGTCTGTCCATCTCTCTGTCTGTCCATCTGTCCGTCTGTCTGTCTGTCTGTCTGTCTGTCTGTCTATCTATCTATCTATCTATCTATCTATCTATCTATCTATCTATCTATCTATCTATCTATCTATCTATCTATCTATCTATCTATCTATCTATCTATCTATCCACTGCAGTGCTGCTCTGGCCTGAAACATGTTAATAAGGTTTGTGTGGCAAATTAATCATTTGTTTGAACCTTGAAGCAAATCTTTTTCCCCTAGGTTGTGAATTATGACTGATCAAGTAAATGCTCCCAGTTAGTTTGTTATCACAGTGTGTGTTGTATTACTAATGCTTTGATTTATTCATGTTAATTAATTGTTGACAATGAGCCCCGAGTGTAAACCGGCTCCGGGTGAAACTGCAGACGTGCATCGACTCTCACGATGGAATGAAATGAAGCTGTAGGGTCTCCGGAGACGGCCGAGCGATTGAGGGCTGTCGGGGGTTATATTTACTGCCCACGAGCTTCACAGACTCTGGGCTTTGTTCCTCTTGTTTCAGAAGAGTCCATCCGTCTTTTAAAGAAAAATGTAAAGCCATCTCCATCCTGCCCGAGAGAGCCGGATCAATCGATCAGACTGCATGTCTGTCTCTTTCAACCGAAAGGCCTCAGAGAGTCCAGAGAATGAAGCTCTGACACTGGAAAGCGTTCTTGATCAGTTGCAGTTTTATTTTAAGAATTGACTTTATTTAATCTGAAATATTTGTGACAAAACAAGAACAAACATCTGCCAATGGTTCAGAAAAATAAACTCAATTCAAAGGGAAACAAGTTCATTTTTCTGTCCACATTGGCAGATATTTGTTCTTTGTTTTAAGCACAAACTCACTTCATTAATCAAGTCTTAATATCATCAGTCATTTCTCTTCTCCAGTAAATGTTTCTTGATTTTAGAATTTCCATAATTTTTTGCAGTGTATGTGTTTTTTCCCCAGTGAAATACTAAAGATAGTGGAATAAACACACGGAGAGCAGGAGCAGATTCAGGCCGTTGGCTCAGACCTGCTGTTACGATGGCCACTTCACAGCAAGTTAAATGCCGCTCCGGGTAGATGGAGTTTTTAAAGTGGTGCCGATAATGTGAGGAATGGTGTGGCGGACAGACCTGAAGCGCATTAAACCATCCAGCCATTTCACACACCATAACACACACCGTCCTCGACTGAGAGAGACACCATTTGTGCAAATATTAAGACAAAGAGCCGAGAGAGAGAGGGAGGAGTGTTGAATTATGGGGATGACAGAGGGCGAATCTCATCACAACACGTCCAGGTGGCTGGTCGCTATTCACCTCAGAACAAAAGAAAATACACAGATCAGGCATAACATTATGAGCACTGACGGGTGAAGTGAGTAACACTGATGATCTCTCCATCACGGCTCCAGTTAGTGGGTGGGATATATTAGACAGCAAGTGAACATTTTGTCCTCAAAGTTGATGTGTTAGAAGCAGGAAAACAGGCCACAGGGTAATGGGCGGCCAAGGCTCATTGATGCACGTGGGGAGCGAAGGCTGGCCCGTGTGGTCCGATCAAACAGACGAGCTACTGGAGCTCAAACTGCTCAAGAAGTTAATGCTGGTTCTGATAGAAAGGTGTCAGAATACACAGAGCATCTCAGTTTGTTGCGTATGGGGCGGCATAGCCGCTGACCAGTCAGGGTGCCCATGCTGACCCCTGTCCACCGCCGAAAGCACCAACAGTGGCACGTGAGCATCAGAACTGGACCACGGAGCAATGGAAGAAGGTGGCCTGGTCTGAGGAATCACGTGTTCTCTTACATCACGTGGATGGCCGGGTGCGTGTGCGTGGCTTCCCTGGGGAACACATGGCACCAGGATGCACTATGGGAAGAAGGCGAGCCGGCGGAGGCAGTGTGATGCTTTGGGCAATGTTCTGCTGGGAAACCTTGGGTCCTGCCATCCATGTGGATGTTACTTTGACACGTACCACCTACCTAAGCATTGTTGAGACCATGTACAGCCTTTCATGGAAACGGTATTCCCTGGTGGCTGTGGCTCTTCCAGCAGGATAATGCTCCTGACACAAAGCACAAATGCTTCAGGAATGGTTTGAGGAGCACAACAACGAGTTTGAGGTGTTGACTTGGCCTCCAAATTCCCCAGATCTCAATCCAATCGAGCATCTGTGGGATGTGCTGAACAAACAAGTCCCATCCATGGAGGTCCCACCTCACAACTTACAGGACTTAAAGGATCTGCTGCTAACATCTTGGTGCCAGATCCCACAGCACACCTTCAGGGGTCTAGAGGAGTCCATGCCTCGACGGGTCAGGGGGAACAACACAATATTAGGTCATAATGTTGTGCCTGATCGGTGTATATTTTGCATGAAAAAAATAAAGCTTATTTTAGGGTTAGTATGATTTCCATGACAGTTAACCACATTTACTGACAAATAATTTTATTATGTTTGTCATTGTTATAGTACAATGTTCTGTTTATTTAAATTAAGGGCAATTCCACTAATGCCGCCATTATTTATAAATGCATCATTATTTTCACCACAATTAACCCCCGTTACGCAAAGAAAATGTCTTAATGGTTCTCTGTATTTTCTTCATGCAATATAAAAGGTCTTGTTTCTTTTGGGTTGAAATGTTACCCAGACGTGTTTCTGTTTCTCAATCTAACACTCAACACTCATCCTGACCTCATTCCCGCTGAACGAGGGCGTCTGCGCCGGGTTTTGTTTGCGATCGAAATAGGTTATGAATTGCTATTGAAGATGTGTTCTCTGAAGCATCTGTTGAGGGCTCATTGCCATGTCTCTGTGAGAGCTTGTGCTTCATCTGATCTGATGGCTGGTGGATCTGTGGCCGAAGGTAATGAGCGCTGAACATCTCTGGCTGACGGACAAGAACAGTGAAGTGTGGAGAGGCCAAACGACAGCGATTATATCACTCACCACTGTAATCCAGATCCTACAGCGGTTAAACCGGTCTGTTGGCACTATTGTGGCACTAGTATTGTTGATTAACAGGGATATTTGTATCAGTCTCAGATTTAAAGTTGAATTGAAAGTGATTAACACAAGCCTTCATGAGTCGACGAGTGCCAGCGGCGGCACGTGCACGGCCCATAAATCGCTTTACAGTTGACTGAAGATCCATATCAGAAAACACTGAGCAGTTAGTATGGTGAGAACGCTAACAAGCTCCTCCGGCTGTCTCAGTTTCGTGATATTTCAGATGCTCAGTTTTGCGGTGCGGTCATATGTAACGTGAATGTGCGAGGTTTCCGGTGTCATTCGTTTCCAGTTATTTTAGCTGTGCAGGAATTCTGCTTCATATTATAAACTGGTATGTGTTAGCATATTATTTTATACAGGTATTCCTGTGGCTCAAACAGTGGAGCATGAGCTCGATTCACATACAGGGAATGCATTAACTATTTTATTAATTTTTTTATTTTTTTATTTTTTTATTTTATGTTATTTATTTTTTTATAGCAATCTTGGGTTTTGGAAAGGCACCAAAAAAAAAGAACATTTATATTATATTTTACCTTATTTTTTATTTTATTTTTATTAATAATAAATTAAATAAATATTAATATAGCTTAATAAAGCAACCTTGGGTTTTGGAAAGGCACTAAAAAATGTAATGTTTTATTATATTATATTATATTATATTATATTATATTATATTTATGATATTAATTATATTATATTATATTATGTTTATGATATTAATTATATTATATTATATTATATTATATTATATTATATTATATTATATTATATTATATTATATTATATTATATTATATTATATTATGATATTATATTATATTATATTATATTATATTTATGATTATTATATTATATTATATTATATTATATTATATTTATTATATTATATTATATTATATTATATTATGATATGATTATATTATATTATATTATATTATATTATATTATATTATATTATATTATATTATATTATATTATATTATATTATATTATATTATATTATATTATATATTATATTATATTATAAAGCTTTTATTCGACATTAACAGTCCAGTGCCATTGGTAAAGCCTGAAGCTGAAGTGTTTGGGGGTTTGGCTCAGGACTGACTCAGAACTCATCAGATCCTGGAGCAGGTGCCGCCGGTTAAATTGCGGCGCTAATGTTCAGCACAGGAATCTCATTAAGATGGAGGAATGTAATGGACTCTGGAAGCTTGTTGTCGGCATCCATCATCGCATTCTGTCGGGTCCCACGTCTTCAGAGAGAATCCTCACGGATGAGCACGGATGCCATCATCCCATTCTTCTGTTCCGTCCCTCTCTCTCTCTCTTCCACATGATTTTGTTGCATTCAGATTCAGTATACAGTAACCCTGGATGGACATACTTAAATATGCAGCTTTATATAAAGAGTATTATATAAATGTATTATACATTTGTCATTGATATAAAGAATATTTTGACTCGTAATGGGCAGATGAGTTCTCATAATGTTTTCTCCGCTCATAGGTGGGAGTTTACCCAAACCGCAGGTGAAGACGGCATCACTAGGTCAGGCTGGAAAGGCTCGGTCGCCGTTACTGCCCGTTTCCGTGCCGACTGCTCCCGATTCCGCTGAAGATGGACAGAAACAAGCCGACGACCCAGCGAGTGTGAGTTATCCGCACATACAGCACTGATCAAATAAATCATGTCTGATATCCTGATCATTCGGCATTGACACGGATTTCATGATTCGATTCAGTTCAGTTGCAATTTGATTCGATTGGATGTTGATTCATTTGGATGTACATTATATTGCCAAAAGTATTGGGCCGCCCCTCCAAATCACTGCGTTCAGGTGTTCAATCCCTTCATGGCACAGGTGTATAAATCAAGCACTAGGCATGCAGACGCTTCTACACACATTTGTGAAAGAATGGGTCTCTCTCAGGAGCTCAGTGAACTCAAGCGTGGGACCGTGATAGGTTGCCACCTGTGCAATAAGTCCATTCCTGAAATTTCCTCACTACTAAATATTCCACGCTCAACTGTTAGTGGGATTATAACAAAGTGGAAGCAATTGGGAATAACAGCAACTCAGCCACGAAGTGAAATCACAGAGCGGGGTCAGCGCATGCTGAGGGTCACAGTGCGCAGAAGTCTCCAACTTTCTGCAGAGTCAATAGCTCCAGACCTCCAAACTTCTGTGGCCTTCAGATGAGCTCAAGAACAGTGCGTAGAGAGCTTCATGGAATGGGTTTCCATGGCCGAGCAGCTCATCCAAGCCTTACATCACCAAGTGCAATGCAAAGCGTGGGATGCAGTGGAGTAAAGCACGCCACCACTGGACTCTAGAGCAGTGGAGACGTGTTCTCTGGAGTGACCAATCACGCTTCTCTGTCTGCAATCCCATGGACGAGTCTGGGTTTGGCGGTTGCCAGGGGAATGGGACTTGCCTGACTGCATTGTGCCAAGTGTAAAGTTTGGTGGAGGGGGGATTATGGGGTGGGGTTGTTTTTCAGGGGTTGGGCTTGGCCCCTTAGTTCCAGTGAAAGGAACTCTTAATGCTTCAGCATACCAAGACATTTTGGACAATTTCATGCTCCCAACTTTGTGGGAACAGTTTGGGGACGGCCCCTTCCTGTCCCAACATGACTGTGCGCCAGTGCACAAAGCGTTGGTCCATAAAGACATGGATGAGCGAGTTTGGTGTGGAGGAACTTGACTGGCCTGCACAGAGTCCTGACCTCATCCCGATAGAACACCTTTGGGATGAATTAGAGCGGAGACTGCGAGCCAGGCCTTCTCGTCCAACATCAGTGCCTGACCTCACAAATGCGCTTCTAGAAGAATGGTCAAAAATTCCCATAAACACACTCCTAAACCTTGTGGAAAGCCTTCCCAGAAGAGCTGAAGCTGTTAGAGCTGCAAAGGGTGGGCCGACTCCATATTAAACCCTACGGATTAAGAATGGGATGGCATTAAAGCTCATGTGCATGTAAAGGCAGGCGTCACAAAACTTTTGGCAATATAGTGTATATTGGTACAGGTTAAAATTAACAACGAATTTGTATATAAACATTTAAATTGTATATAAAATAAATAACTTTTTCTTGACATAATAGTTTTTCTGCTCCAATTCATTGTTGAAATATAAAACGGAAATTTTTAAAACGGATATTTTCACCCCAGCTCTACTAATCATTGCACCGGTCGAATCCACTCTCTTTCAGTCTCTTTTGAGTGTTCTGGAGTCATTTTAAATCACGTCTGTAAGCTGAAAGCTTTAATAACTGTTTCTCACTAACGAGAATCATTTCATTTAAACCACAAGCAACAATTTGACCTGCTTTCCGCTGAAAGAATGATTGATGGAGCTGAGATTCAAAAACGAATCCCTGCCTCTGCCTTAACGCTCCTAATCATTAATATTTCCTGAGCGTTTGTGGCGAACGTTGCCTCTTCATTGTGAATCATTGAAGAGGCAGAGAAGACAGTGACAGTAACAAGAGAAAGTTTGAGTCTGGGGCTTGATTCGGCCTCAGATGACTCAGATTTTATCATTGATGAGGACGGAGAGAGAGTGAGAGTCAGGCGAGCGCAGACATGGAAAGGTCAGGAGAATTTATCCATCGCACACATATCTGTTTAATTGGAATGGCCTTTTCCCATCAGAGATGAAGCAAATAAACAAACTGACATGGATCGGACACTTCACCGGGCCCGATGGCGCAATATAGTGTGAGCATTGATACAGCAGGACCGCTGTATTTAATATTTAGTATTTAGCAATATTTAAATCGCATATTTAATATTTAGCAGACACACATTTGCTTTGTTTTGTTATGGAAAAATCATGCAAGAAGATAGTGACAGCAAAATTAATTGTTGTGTTTTTGTTAAGTAATTCATATAGCTTTGAAAAAGTGTAAGCCAAAATAATAAAATATCATGTGTATTTGTGGAATTCAAGAATGAAGCAAGTGACTTGACTTTATCAATAGGTCATTGAATCATTCGCTCAACCGATTCACTTTATCAATAGGTCATTGAATCATTCGCTCAACCGATTCACTTTATCAATGGGTCATTGAATATTTCCCTCAACCAATTCACTTTATCAGTAGGTCATTGAATCATTCACTCAACCGATTCACTTTATCAATAGGTCATTGTATCATTCACTCAACCGATTCACTTAAATTTAAACTATATTACCGATCTGCCCGCATTGACACTATATGATAATTGAAATTAGCCGGATAACATCACCGTTTCACCAGAGCGGCTGTACAGCCGAATCAAATTCTGTTGCATTATTTTCCTGTTAACAATGTGAAGCTGCTTTGAAACAATTGGACTTGTAAAAAGCGCTATATAAATAAAGGTGACTTGACTTGACAATAGGTCATTGAATCATTCGCTCAACCGATTCACTTTATCAATAGGTCATTGAATCATTAATTCAACCGATTCACTTTATCAGTGTCATTGAATCATCCGCTCAACCGATTCATTTTATCAATAGGTCATTGAATCATTCACTCAACTGATTTACTTTATCAATAGGTAATTGAATCATTCACTCCACTGATTCACTTTAGCAATAGGTCATTGAATCATTCACTCGACCGATTCACTTTATCAATAGGTCATTGAATCATTCACTCAACCGATTCACTTCATCAATAGGTCATTGAATCATTCACTCAACCGATTCACTTTATCAATAGGTCATTGAATCATTCACTCAACCGATTCACTTTATCAATAGGTCATTGAATCATTCGCTCAACTGATTCACTTTATCAATAGGTCATTGAATCATTCGCTCAACCGCAGTTGCACCTATAAATTGAATACTGGGGCATTTTTATTTATTTTAGTGGCATTTTTGCCCCAAGCCACCATTAGTTTCTACCCTGCTTACCAATATCGTGAGGTTAAAATGAGCCACACATGGGTCTATATATAAGCAATGCATTTTTGAGGAGGTTAAGCCTCTGATTGTGTTAATGTATATGTTTATTCATATTTTGAATGGGTAAACCATGAATTGTTGTTCATTTCAACACAACCAAATCCAAACTACGGTTTATGCCGGTTGTTTTGTGCTGCGTGTCTAAATTCAGATCTGAGCTGTGTTTAAAGCAAACATTTTTCTGATGTGAGCCATCTCTGAGGTCATGACCTTTGCTGGACTCACGGTGGGGTTTCTGAACAGATAGATCCGCTAACAGCCGCGTGATTGATGTTTTCATGGACGTTCGTGCCAGTGAGAGTTTTATACGGGCCGTTTGAGAGACGAGGTCTGATGTTATAGATGGAGCTCAAGGCACTCCGGTCCGTTCATAGATAACCAATAAACTGCATCAATAACGACCCTCGGATATTGATGCAATAACCACACTAATTGTTTGCGATGGATCTGAAGGTCAGGTGCTAATGCATGAGCTCATAAAGCGCTTCAAGTTTTCAATATCACAGTGACCTTTCCAAACCTGTTTGCTCTGAACCGCTAAAAGTTTCTGTGAATCTCAGGAGACCGCACATAAAACTCTCATCGGACAGAGATCAGATATTGTTGCATGCGTGTAAATACACAAATACGCACAAGATACGATTTTTTCCAAATAGTTAACTTGAACTAACAGTGAAAAATACTTCTAAAGCGTTTCAACATTTACTAATGCATTATTAAAATCAAAAGTTTAATATTATTTAATGAGCTAAAGTGAACAAATCATGAACATTTGCGTTTTAGAAAGATTAATAAATACTGTAACAAATGCATTGCTTATTTTAAAGGGCTCCTATAATGCCTCTTTTTACCAGATGTAAAACAAGTCTCTGATGAGTGTGTGTGTGTGTGTGTGTGTGTGTGTGTGTGTGTGTGTGTGTGAGTGTGTGTGTGTGTGTGTGTGTGTGTGTGTGTTTTTTCAGCTCAAAATATCCCACAGATCATTTTTATAGTGTTAAAATTGTCACTTTTTGAAGGTGAGAAAAAACGTGTGTGTGTCCCTTTAAATGCAAATTAGCTGCTGCTCCCCACCCCCCTTTCAAGAAGAGGGCGGAGCTTCAAGAGCTCATGTTAGCAGCTCTGATTACCTCACGCAGACACACATTGAACATATCAGAAACTGTTCAGCCTTTTATGATCAAACCGGAGTCGGACAATGATGGAGAGACTCGAGAAGAAGAGACAACATGTAGAACATTATTACTTTAGAACGCTTTGTTTCCACACAGACAGATGTTTATTCAGAATATTCACAAACTTGTTTACTATACCATGAATTGTATGATATATTCAGATTGTCAAATATGTGGAAGTGAAGGTGTGGACGTGTCGTTTAAACACCTTTATAATGATCATGTTAGTTTATATAGCTAAGGTGCGATGAGTTTGCACCACATCAGAGGATGTTCCGGACTAACATCACGTAAATGCATCACTTTTTCCTGAAATACATAAAAGTAAGTGGCCTGTGAACTGGGAGTAGTATAGAGTAATTTTTATTATTTCATACTCAATGTGTATCTGATATTAATGAAACACTTTGTCAAATTAGCCTATAATTGAAAGGATTATTGCAGCTTCTAAAGGCATCATATGGAATTTGAATTTAAAAACTATAAATGTCTTCTTTTACAGTACTTTATTTAAATGTCTGAAACATCAAATAAACATTATGTAGTTGAAAACACTGAATAGTTGTGATATATGAAAAGTATTGAGTGCGAAAGCACGTTTGAAACGTTCTAATCACACCGGTGTGATCATATGGTGTAATCTCATTTTGAACTTGAAATAATATAAATGTTAATTACTAAATTATTATTAAACTTCACATTCATCTTCTGGAAGAGGGGGGTCTTGCACACCCCCTTAAAACTCTTCAAGGCTCCCCTGACTGGACATTACTGTAAAGTGTTACCATGAAACCATATAAAAATAAACTAATTCTGAAGAACCTTTAATATCCATGGAATCTTTCCAGGTTTCTTAATAGTGGTAAAAGATTATTATAAAATGTTCTTCACGCTAAGTTAAAAAAAAGAAGTTCTTTTAAGAATTGGTCATAAAGATGGTGTAAAAAACCCTCCTGGAACCTTTAGGAGTGCAGTTTGTCAGTGACGCTAAGAAAAGCCCAGTACAGCAGTTATACACATCTGTGCATGTTAAGCGCGGCCTTAGGGCGTGTGTTTACAGTGAAGAGCATGTTGTGACGGTGATCTTCTTCTGTGGTGTCAGGTGTACGAGCAGGACGATCTGAGCGAGCAGATGGCGAGTCTGGAGGGTCTGATGAAGCAGCTCAACGCCATCACGGGTTCAGCCTTTTAACACACACTCACACGCCGTATCCACAGGGGAACACACACCTCAAGCGAGGGAGCGCAGACTGCTTCTATTCTCCCAGTCACACGCTCATCCACAGAAACCCCTGAAACGGGACCGAAAAAGGGAAAAAGACTCCAAACCGAACGCTGGGAAAGCGTCTCTTTTCTAACACTGTCCGAGATTTTATACCTGTTCACTTCAGCTCATGCTAAACGCAGACGGATCGCCAGGATTCACGAGTTTAATCCGCTAATGGAAACGGGATTAGACATTTTCCAAACCCCCGACGGACGCCACAATGTCTCGGAGTCGCCCAGAACTTCTGAGCCGTTCGTTGACATCTCGCCAATCTATTGCTGCCAAAATCCTTTCCTGAGGAGTTTATGTTCACACTGGGATGAGGGTGCTTCGGTTTCAGCGTGGTTGAGTTTTCACGGATGTCTCTTTGCTTTATTATCCCTCTGTTTATTATCCTAATGTCAGATGTGCAGGACTGTGTTCTTGATTTCACATTGTGTGTCGAAACGAATCCGCAAACACTCATTTCTCTTTTTGGTCTGCGTTTAAACGGTTTTGTTATGTGTGCAAAAGAGACTTTTTTATGTGCCTATATCTATATTTTGTTCACTTTTTGCTCATTTTATTTATTTCCTATGTGCTGATCTGAAGCTGTGAGACAACAGAAGATGAATGCCGCTGCAGGACACGAAGGAAGCTGGAGCGCGTCCCGATATTTGATATTTTTCTCATGCGTGTGTGTTACATGACACGCGGACAGACGCTGTTTTTTACTGTACAGATGCACCGAGCGATTGATGGACTCGGGACAGGGTGGGCGTTGGGTTTCTACCGATATATTTAATATATGATTTAGAGCGTTCCTTTCACGGTAATTTATGAACACAATGTGATTAACTCTAGAGCTTTTATTTACCCATTGGGAGAATTCTGGGACGGACTTTCACTGTGTTTTTCAACGTGAAGATTGGAGGATATTTGTGCGTCAGCATCATAACACACCTTTGGTTGTCTAACGTTTTTTTGTGCGTCATACTTAATGTGATCGACGACATTCCTGACAAACGTTTTTGGATTTTTCCATAATGTTCCGTCTGAAATCCGGCAACATCTTTTTATTCGGAAGCGTTCACTCATAGCCTGTTCAATGCAAAACATGATGCGTTTCCAGCACAAATGTCTAATCGCTCATAAATCAAGAAGAAGCAAAATGACCTGTTTAAAATTTAAACTGCATCAAAATGAAGTGAGTTTGTGCTTAAAACCAGAACAAATATCTGCCAATGCAGATAGAAAAATACACTTGATTCATTGTTTTAAGCACAAACTCGCTTATGTTTAGAAAACATTGCGTCATTTTGCTTCTTCTCCAGTAAATGTGTCTTGATGTAAGAGTGTTTAGATATTTGTGCTGGAAAACGAGACAGAAACACTGAGGAAGAAGATGATTTTTCACAGAGAAGAGTTGCAATTCCTGCTTTAAAGGTGCAGTGTGTAAGTTTTAGCGGCATCTAGTGATGAGGTTGTGAATTGCACCCGCTCACCCCTTCCTTTCGAAGCACGTAGAGAAGCTACGGTGGCCAGCACAGGACAAAGATGTGGTCATCTGAGACAGCAGAGAGTAGCTAGTGCTCTATAGAGAAGTTTGTCCCTTTTTTGCTACCGTAGAAACATGGCGGCACAAAATGGCGACTTCACTGTAAGGGGACCTGCGGTGTGTATGGATAGAAACGGCTCTTTCTAAGGTAATAAAAACATAACAGTCCTTATACACCACTGAAAACATAGTTATTATTATATGGCATTTCTGCCAATAGATTATCATAAATATTACACACTGCACCTTTAATGGACCTGAAAACATGACGATCCAAACCATGAAAAACTCAAGAATCTTCTTGCATCTGTTCACAATGCTCACGACTGTCTCATGACAGCAGGTCATATGACTTGTGCGCTATATTTCACGTCTAGTTTATGACTTCAATGACTTCAGAAGTCGAGCAACCTTTATTTCTACATTTTCTTTCTCGTTTTCCAGCACAAACATCTAAACATTCATAAATCAAGACACATTTACTGGAGAAGAGAAACGACTGAAGAGATTAAGACTTGATTAATGAAAAATGTGCTTAAAACAAGAACAAATATCTGCTTGTTTCCCTTCAAATGAAGATTATATTTCTGTCTCCATATATAGTCACATGATCTGCTGTTATGATACTGTACATCTGTGATTGAACAGGAAGAGGATCTGCAGTGAATTGTCCAGTGATGGGGCTGATGGGATTGATTAATGATGACCTGATCGCTGAGTGACTAATTAGCCGTGTTAATTATAGAATCAGAAGGAAAGAAAATGTTGGCGTGAAAATATGAGAGGAGGAATCATAATTATGTGTATTTTACTTCATCCTTAAATTGTCCAATTTTAGCGTCGTTACCAAATTAGAGTAGTGATTGAGACATGAGATCTGGTGTGAAGGGCGGGAGACGCTGCTGAACCCTTCCGGCTCTTTCTACCCATGACCTTGTATACGATTACTGGTTTTGTAATGCACTGTAGAACAGTCCAATGTTCCTTTTTATATAGAAATGTTATTTGAATGGTGCATTCTTTTTGTTTGATAAATAAAGCCTTTGATAATAAAGAGTGTTTGTGTTTGATTCAGTCAGGTCACATGATCTGTCTATCTATCTATCTATCTATATATATACATATATATATACATCCATCCATATATCCACCTATCCATCATCTATCTATCCATCCATCCATCCATCCATCTCTTCACAGTCTGCTTCCCGAACAATGCTAGGAAGACTGTTCCAGAGTTTAGGCGCTAAATAGGAAAAGGATCGACCGCCTGCAGTTGATTTTGATATTCTAGGGATTATCAACTGGCCAGAGTTTTGAGACCGCAATAGACGTGATGGAGTATAATGCATTAAGAGCTCGCTCAAGTACTGGGGAGCTAAACCATTTAGTGCTTTGTAAGTAATAAGCAAGATTTTAAAATGTATACAATGTTTAATAGGGAGCCAGTGCAGTGTTGACAGAACCGGGCTAATATGGTCATACTTCCTGGTTCTAGTAAGAGCTCGAGCTGCTGCGTTTTGGACCAGCTGGAGTTTGTTTATTAAGCGAGCAGGGCAACCACCCAGTAAAGCATTACAGTAATCTAGCCTTGAGCTCATGAACGCATGAATTAACTGTTCAGCATTTTGCATCCATCCATCCATCCATCCATCTATCTGTCTGTCTTTGTCATAAAACTGAAGAACAACTATTGTGTTTTGATGAAGTTCTTCAGTGCATTACAGTTGTTTATTGTGTCTGGGTTGATCTGGAGCTCAGAACTGAAGTGAATCTAGCAAACCCTCGGTGATGTTGATCACAGCCTCATGTATTCAGCGGCACGCAACTGTTAATCAGCACCATAAACTCATGAAGCTGGACGAATCAAACACACACACACACATTATACTGCAGTCAGAGATGAGTCCTGCTCCAGCTCCAGGAATAACCCGCAGCGCTCGCTGCCGCGCGGCACACAGCAGATGTCTTGTAAATGGCTGTGATTAATGGAGGCCGTGCGTGACATATGCTTCAGCAGATGCCTCACATGACAGGAGAAGATTTCACCGGTGTAAAGACACAGTGACCATCAGACACCCCTCCTGCAGGACCTGGACACAATGGCTCTGATCCAGAACCTGGTGAGCTGCTTCAACATGACATATTACATCAGATATTGAGTTAAGATGAGACACTACAGGCATTGTTCTTCATGCACGGGTCAGTTTTGGGTCTATTTTCCTTGCATAACTTGTCCTCTTTCAGACTAGTGTAAAGAAAACATCCAAAAGACAATGTTTTTTATAGCACTTTGTCTGTTTGCGTCTGCAGTGTTGGGGAAAGAAAGTTACTTTTTAAAAAGTAATGTGTTACAATGTTGCGTTACTTCCTAAAAACGTAACAAATTGTGTTACTTAATTACTTTTGTGTTACTTTTTCTCACCAGGGGTCTGTTCTTTCGTGCGTCACTAACCCAGCTGGATTTTAGTGATGTGTCGGTCATCAGAATCAGAAATCAGAACTCAGAAAGAACTTTATTGCCAAGTGTGCTTGAATTTGTCTTGGTGCTGAAGCTTCCAGTGCACATATACAATACAACACAACATGAACACAAATATACAAATATGAAAAATAGTATAAAATAAAATAAAGGTATGTATATATATATATATATAAGGTCACAGTTACATTTAAGAATATATTGCACTAGTTTAGAATATATTGCACTAAACAGTCAAAGTATTGCACTTAAATATTGTAAATCATATTGAACGATTCGTTAATTTTGAACGAATCTTTAATATGACTTGTGAACAACGAGTTGTCTCAGAGAGCGATTCGTTCATTTTGTGTTGACCGCGCATGCGCAACATCCCATATGTTCTGTACAGGAAACAGAATTTATTAGTTCATCTCTTGAGTCTTTGGGTTCGAGTCGTTCGTTCCAGTCCCCGTAGGCTGAGCGCAGAAACAGAAATTATTAATTCATCTCTCGAGTCAGTCTTCGGGTACGAGTCTCATTCTTTTGTTACATGACGTGACAGCCGTGTTGGATACAGAAATTTGTTCATTCACAAACCTCCTTACAAACAAGTGCATAGTTTTTGTTTGTTTAGTTCAGTTTTTTAGCTAGTATAATAATCGATTTTCCTATGAAGACTGGACACATTGGGTTGGTCAGAATGGATAGGCATAACAAATGTTTATTGCACATATCTTCTGATGATTTTATAATAATAAATATATTACAACATGCAGTCAATAATACGAATGCAATGTTGTATATGTTGCGAGACACTGAAGCGTTCACGTGACAAAAGAACGAGACTCGTACCTGAAGACTGACTCGAGAGATGAACTAATCAGTTCTGTTTCCAGTACAGACTGCACAGCCTTACCTATGGGGCTGGGACTTGATGAACAAAATGAACAAAATGACTTGGAAAAAAAGATTTGTTCATTGTGCTGAATGAGATTCAAAGATCCGAGTCAGTGTAATGATCCGAACTTCCCACTACTACTGGTTTTGGTTGTTGGTGATTTGGCATGATCTTGGATTGTTTGGTTCTTTGAAGCTCATCCTGGACTTGCTGTCATAGCAACAGGTCCGGAAGCTCAAACCTGATCGAAGCTTATTTCATGTAAACAGGAGTAGATAGCATCTTTTTAAACAGCATTGATAGTTAAAATGTGTCCCAACCACTGCTACTTTATTACAAGAGTTACTTACTGAACCAGGGGAAATAATATATAGACAAACCCGATTCCAAAAAAGTTGGGACACTGTAGAAATTGTGAATAAAAAAGGAATGCAATAATTTACAAATCTCATAAACTTATATTTTATTCCCAATAGAATATAGATAACATATCAAATGTTGAAAGTGAGACATTTTGAAATGTCGTGCCAAATATTGGCTCATTTTGGATTTCATGAGAGCTACACATTCCAAAAAAGTTGGGACAGGGAGCAATAAGAGGCCGGAAAAGTTAAATGTACATATAAGGAACAGCTGGAGGACCAATCTGCAACTTATTAGGTCAATTGGCAACATGATTGGGTATAAAAAGAGCCTCTCAGAGTGGCAGTGTCTCTCAGAAGTCAAGATGGGCAGAGGATCACCAATTCCCCCAATGCTGCGGCCAAACATACTGGAGCAATATCGGAAAGGAGTTTCTCAGAGAAAAACTGCAAAGAGTTTGAAGTTCTCATCATCTACAGTGCATAATATCATCCAAAGATTCAGAGAATCTGGAACAATCTCTGTGCGTAAGGGTCAAGGCCGGAAAACCATACTGGATGCCGTGATCTTCAAGATTCAAGATTCAAGAGTTTTATTTGTCACATACACAGTTATATACAGAATATACAACCGGCAGTGAAATGTAAACAGGTCCACTCCATGGACAGTGCAAATTCACAGTTAAAAACACAAGGAGGAAATTATAATAGAAATAGAATAAAAAAGTACTATATATATATATCTGTAGAATTATAAATAATCAAGTAGAAGAAATAAAAAAAATAAATAAATAAAGAAGTGGAGTAGACTGTGCAGTGAGTAAACTGTAGACTTATAAATATGTGGTTAACAAATGTATAAAGAGTATAATGTGCAAACAGGTTTATAACCGGTTGCTACACAGTAACAACGAGAACAGAAAGTGCAGTGCAATGTCAGTGTATCGATGTTTATCCTGAAGTGAAGTCACGAGATGTTAAGTGACTGAGTTCAGGAGTCTGATGGCCTGGGGGAAGAAGCTCCTCCTGAGTCTCTCAGTTTTGGCCATCAGGCTTGGAAGCGCTACCAGATGGCAGCAGCGTGAAATGAGGGTTTGCAGGGTGATTAGAGTCCTTGATGATCTTAGTAGCTCTACCTGTGCAGCGTTTGGTGTAGACGTCCTGCAGAGATGGGAGAGCTGACCCTGAGATACGCTCGGATAAGCGCACAACTCTTTGCAGGGCTTTGCGGTCATGACTGGTGCTGTTCCCATACCACGCTGTGATGCACTGAGTTAAAACACTTTCTATCGCCCCTAAATAGAACGTTTTCAGGATAGCTGGTGAAACCCTGAATTTCCTCAGCTGGCGCAGGTGGTACAGTCTTTGCCTGGCTTTTTCACCTGTGTCTGAATGTGAGCAGTCCAGGTCAGGTCCTCGGAGATGTTTACACCCAGGTACTTGAAGCTGCTCACTCTCTCTACTGGTGACCCGCTGATCATGAGGGGGGAGTATGTCCGTTGCTGTCTCTTCCTGAAGTCCACAATCATTTCTTTGGTCTTGCCAACATTCAGAGAGAGACAGTTGTCCTGGCACCATGATGTTAGATGCTCCACCTCGTCCAAGTATGCCGTCTCATTGTTGTTGGAAATGAGGCCCAGGACAACAGTATCATCAGCAAATTTGATGATAGAGGTGGAGCTGTGTGTGGACAAACAGTCATGCGTGTAGAGAGAGTAGAGCAGGGGCTCAGGACACAGCCCTGTGTGGAGCTCCCACACTCAGGGTGATGGAGGTGGAGGTGGACTGGCCTATTCTCACCACCTGAGGCCTGCCAGTGAGGAAGTCCTCAATCCAGTGGCAGAGAGAAGGATTCAGGCCGAGATCCAGGAGTTTGGCGGTTAGCTTAATGGGAATTATGGTGTTAAAGGCTGAGCTATAGTCAATAAATAGCAGCCTTACGTAGTTCCCACTTTGCTGTCGATGTGAGTGAGGGAGGAGTGCAGGACATGAGAGATGGCATCTTCAGTCGATCTATTGGGACGATAGGCAAATTGAAGAGGGTTCAAAGTGTCAGGAATGAAGGAGCAAATGGTGTTTTTAATGAGTCTCTCAAAGACCTTCATGACTATAGACGTGAGAGCCACTGGACGATAGTCATTTAGGCAAGAGGGTTTACTGTTCTTAGGGACAGGGATGATGGTGGATTTTTTTGAAGGAGGTGGGGACCACAGATGTAGTGAGGGACTCATTAAAGATAGATGTAAACAACCCGGCGAGCTGATCAGCACAGGACCGCAGAACACGACCTGAAATACCATCCGGCCCAGCAGCTTTCCTGACGTCCACACGCTTGAGTGCCCTCCGAACTTCATCCTCCGAGACCGAGATCACGTGATTGTTGCTGCTCTGAGTAATTCCCTCTGACGCGCCACTTGGCGGAGTCGCGCTGCCGCGATTACAATCAAAGCGCGCGTAGAAAGAGTTTAACTCATTCACAAGCGACGGATCAGCGCTCACCTCTGCAGAGGATTTAGATCCAAAAGAGCAGATGGACCTCAGACCCTGCCACATGCGCCGGGAGTCGTTGAGTTGGAAATGAGACTCCACTCGGTCTTTATAACAGAGTTTTGCGGCTTTAACTGCGCGTCGGCGAGCATAGCAGGATGATCTGTATTCAGTCATATTCCCCGATAGGAGACCGGCGTTGTAAGCGGCAGTGCGTGTGTTCACTGCAGCGCGGATTGAATTGTCCACCCACGGTTTCTGATTTGAGAAGGACGTTATTGTTATTGTTTGCGTGGCTTGCTCTGTAAGCGTGTTGATGAAGCAAAGCGCCACATCTGTGAACTCACTGACGTCAGCTGAACTCGCCCGGAACATGTCCCAGTCGACGTCATCAAGAGCTGCCTGTAGCGCGGTCTCTGAATGGGCTGACCAGCGCTTAACTTCCTGCCTCACCGGGGGTTCCTGAACGAGCCTTTGTTTGTATTCAGGTGTGAGGAAAATGGCAGCATGATCCGATTTGCCGAAAGCTGGAAGTGACCGCGCTTTATAGGCGTTCTTAAACGGAGAGTAGCAATGATCCAGCGTATTTGCTCCTCGTGTAGGACAGGAGACGTGCTGGTGAAAGTTTGGCAAGACTTTCTTTAGGTTTGCTTTGTTAAAATCGCCCGCGACGATGAACGCAGCATCGGGGTGTTTGTTTATGACGCTGCTGGCAACATCATGAAGGCGTCACAGCTGTGTCCGGGACCGCGGGTGTGAGCCATGTTTCGGACAAAAAATAGATGTTACAGTCTCTCATGTCCCGTTGAAAACTTATCCTGGCTCTAAGATCGTCCATCTTATTCTCCAGGGATTGAATATTTGCGAGCAGAATGCTCGGGAGAGGAGGTCTGAATGCCCTTTTTCTCAGTCTGTTGCGGATACCAGCGCGTTTCCCACGGTGTTTCTTAATTCGTCGCCGTTGACCCGTCTGTCCATTGTTCAACTCGGAGTTCCAAAGGATCTCAGATGGCCACAGAGGATCGGCGAAAGTGTCCTGAAACAGTCCAGTGTAGAGGTAACCAATGTCCAAAAGAGTTTTGCTGTCATAGCAGATCAATGCAGATGATGAATTTGTAAAAACTGAGAGCAAAAGAAAGTAAAATAGTAAATAAAAGCACAGTCTTCGCGGAGCGACCTGAACGGTGACCGAACACGGTGGCGCCATCTTGTTCCTTACAACAAAAGATCTCCGGCCCTTAGACGGCACTGCATCACATACAGGAATGCTACTGTAATGCGAATCACAACATGGGCTCAGGAATACTTTGAAAACATTGTCGGGAACACACTTCACCGTGCCATTCGCCGTTGCCGGCTAAAACTCTACAGGTCAAAAAAAAAGCCATATCTAAACATGATCCAGAAGCGCAGGCGTTTTCTCTGGGCCAAGGCTCATTTACAATGGACTGTGGCAAAGTGGAAAACTGTTCTGTGGTCAGACCAATCAAAATCTGAAGTTCTTTTTGGAAAACTGGGACGCCATGCCATCCGGACTAAAGAGGACAAGGACAACCCAAGTTGTTGTCAGCGCTCAGTTCAGAAGCCTGCATCTCTGATGGGATGGGGTTCATGAGTGCGTGTGGCATGGGCAGCTTACACATCTGGAAAGGCACCATCAATGCTGAAAGGGATATCCAAGTTCTAGAACAACATCTGCTCCCATCCAGACGTCGTCTCTTTCAGGGAAGACCTTGCATTTTCCAACATGACAATGCCAGACCACACACTGCATCAATTACAACATCATGGCTGCGTAGAAGAAGGATCCGGGGACTGAAATGGCCAGCCTGCAGTCCAGATCTTTCACCCATAGAAAACATTTGAGCATCATAAAGAGGAAGATGCCACAAAGAAGACCTGAGACAGTTGAGCAACTAGAAGCCTGTATTAGACAAGAATGGGACAACATTCCTATTCCTAAACTTGAGCAGCTTGTCTCCTCAGTCCCCAGACGTTTGCAGACTGTTAGGAAAAGAAGAGGGGATGCCACACAGTGGGAAACATGGCCTTGTCCCAACTTTTTTGAGATGTGTTGATGCCATGAAATTTAAGATCAACTTATTTTTCCCTTAAAATGATACATTTTCTCAGTTTAAACATTTGATATGTCATCTATGTTGTGTTCTGAATAAAATATTGACATTTGAAACTTCCACATCATTGCATTCTGTTTTTATTCACAATTTGTACAGTCACAACTTTTTTGGAATCGGGTTTGTATAACAAAAGTTCTATTTTTGTCAAATGTAAAGGTCATTTCAAACCAAAAGAGAAATGAATAAGCCTCAGGCTGAAGGAAATGCACATTTAGTCTACAACTAGAAGCGCCATGTTTACACGCCTCGGATATTTTGAAAAAATAATCTGATTATGTACCTCGTGTTACTAATGCGTAGATTTCAGTCTCTGTAAAGTCAGCTTCAGCAGCTTTATATCGCTTATGATAGGTTCATATATCAGTCGCCTGGTTTATACATTCCTTTCTCTTTCTGTTGACAGTATTTCTGATTTATGCAGTGATGAAAAGATCCGAAATCCCCTAACAAATCCCACAAAATCAAGAATTTTAAACCTTTATGCAAATGAGTGAGTATTTAATTTGATAATTCCTCATTTGCATTTTTAAAGAAAACTTTAATGCACTGTGATTAATCAGCTTGGGAAAGTATGGTGAGATATTTTTCATCAACAATATCTAAACATTCATAAATCAGCACAGAAACATTACTGAACATTACTCTATTGATTTAAACACGTCTGGCGATAATATACTGACTAAAATTAATCTTCAGAATGAATTAATAAAACATTTATATTTGTAGATAACGTGAGTGCCTGTTATTCTATTATAGAATTAATTAGTTTTTGTATTTTCACATATAACAGTGATTTTAGTAAATGTGTTTTGTATATATTTTTATACAACGGTTCTGGTTCTCTGATTGGCTGAGATCTGTGTGATATTTCCCCAGTATCAGCACTGGAGCCGCTTCACCGTTTGTATCGCTCCGCCTGCCGCGACTGTCATGGCGGTTGAGCAAATACACCAGTTTTAAAATACTACTGTTGTTGTGTCACGAAATGTAGTTTTAACAGTTTTTAGGCGAGCATGTAATTATTTAGACCTCAAATATGTGACTCATATATAAACATAGCGCCTATTATACATAACTTTATATTTTTATTGAACTGAAATCTGTAGGCTACTATAAAGCTGCCTTTGTACTTTAGACTGAACTGTTTGCTTGTGTTTATTTCCTATTGTACAAACGTATACTTTTATAATGGCTAACATTGGTTATTTAAATATAATTGATCAATGTCATATTTTTATATAAATGACATGCCACATTTGGTGTTGAGAAAGGGTCCGTCAGTGATTGTGATTTCAGTGACAGTTTCATTATTACACCATTAGATGCAGCAAACACTGTCTTTATGAGAGTCAGGAGCAAAGACTCTTATTTTGAAAAGGGACTGAAACAAGGTTGTAAACACAAACTTACAGATATGCATTGACTATAAAGGACAAAGACGTCACCTTCCTCAGAGGACATTCAAACTGATTCTGTGATTATGAATATAAGATGGACCTGAAGAATGAATGCTGTATCAGATGCAGATGCACTCGTTTAGTCGATCTCTCTCTCATTATACTCTACATAACATAATAATCTTCACTGAAGCGACTGGCGGATGGAAGTAGTTCTGCACAAAAGAGTGTTTTTAAAGACCAGCGGTGTCAAGTAACGAAGTACAAATACTTCCGTTACCTTACTTAAAGCTGCAGTCCGTAACTTTTAGCGCTCTAGTGGTTAATAAACAGAACTGCACGCATCTTGCGGAAGAACATTGCAGCCGGAGCTACTTCTCTCTGTTTATGTCTAGGGCGAGTCACGCAGGGATTGTGCTCCTCCACAGCAGTTCGACCAGTCCAGTCTAAAATAGTCCCAATATAAACACTTATTATAAGTGTACCGTAATGATTCAGGGTCAGACAAAAACATGGTTTGGAAAATGGATTCATGTTGTACATTCTCATTATATAATTTGTGTAAATCTTGAACACACAAAAAAAAAAAAAAAAATACGGACAGCAGCTTCAAGTAGAAATTTAGGGTATCTATGCTTCACTAGAGTAATTCTTTTTCAGCCGACTTTTTACTTCTACTCAAGATTCAAGATTGAGATTCAAGAGTTTTATTTGTCACATACACAGTTATATACAGAATTACATACTCCTTATATACTCCTTACATTTTAAAAAATAGCCTCGTTACAACTATTTCATTCTGGCTTGTCATCGTTCAAAAACAAAAAAAAACTATCCAGGGGCACGTTCTGGGTTGAACGTCATGTTTCCAGGAAATGGTGTGCAACGGGGTTTGAGATACGGTTTCTCTTGTTTGGTGGGTGTGTCAAAAATGTCAGCCCAATCAGCAGCAACATGTGTATAAACCAAGCGGCTCCTCCCACGCTCTCTTTAAGCCAATACGGAAGTGACTTAAACCACAATTCCTCGGCTGGCCACTAGAGACCGGCTCCAGAAGAGAGCAGAATCTGAATCTCCCTCATGTTAAAACACCCACTTTACAGCAGAATAACACGTTTACAGTCTGGGACAAGAGTCTCTACGGTCTATACGGCTGATGTTGCGCTTCATGACGACTGTGAGGGGGGTGAATGTTTTTATAACTCATCCGTTTACATTATATTAAGCCATACAATTCTGCATAATTAAGGGCGTGGCCACTTTGAGTGACAGGTGGATTGCTGTTTGTCTGCTGTCTGTTAGTCATCGCGTCACCTCAGCTCCGCCCACGTCCCGCCTCTTTGCCCATTTTCAGTTATCCAGGCGTGACGCGCTGCCAAGATGGCGACGGCCAGCTCGTCTCTACTTTACGCTTCAGAACTGCTCTTCAGATCCTATGGGTGACATCACGGACACTACGTCTACGTCCATATTTTTTTTTACAGTCTATGGTATAAACTGTGCGGTGTTAAAGAGACAGCTCGCACAATGGGTCCAAGTAAAGTCGTTTACAAATGTGTACGCTGCAGCTCGGTATACGGAACAATTGAAGATATTAGAAGACGTGTTTCTCTTTTCATCCTGAAACGCGAGGCAAATGCACAATCATTAGGAAACACAGTTTCCTCAAATCCCTTCACTCTTTTATTCTGGACTCAAGGGCAGTGGCTGTAACGCTGAGCGTGTTTTGCAGTATTAAACGTATTTATACCGATTTCATCCAGCTCCGAAAATTATTCAAAAAGAACACAAGGAATGGCCTTCTCAGCTGCCATAGTCGCAACTCCTGTATCATCAGAACAGGGTGTTTTTGTAACTTGTTTTTTGTAATTTGATGAAAAAGTAATATAATACAAAGTATTAGTGTTATAAATGTACATAGATTTTTATTTATTTATTTATTTTGAAAATACAAAAAACTTTGCAATATTTATGATATTGATGGCCGTTAAAATGCGTCATCACAGTCTGTGAAAAGGGTCCATTAGTTTGTGCGCGATCCATTGCACCTGCACATGACACAGATCACACAGTGTTGCCAGGCTGGGCGCTTTCAGCCAATCAGCGATCAGCAGGCAGACGTGCTCATTCATGACTGGCGGGTTTTAGCTCGATAACTCGTAGCTTTATATTCAAGTGATCGCTGTGCCAGTGGCATAAATATACAGTAAGATAAGTATACAGTAAGATGTATCTACAGTAAGATAAATATACAGTAAGATAAATATACAGTAAGATGTATCTACATTAAGATAAATATACAGTAAGATGTATCTACAGTAAGATAAATATACAGTAAGATGTATCTACAGTAAGATAAATATACAGTAAGATAAATATACAGTAATACAGTAAGATAAATATACAGTAAGATGTATCTACAGTAAGATAAATATACAGTAAGATGTATCTACAGTAAGATGTATCTACAGTAAGATAAGTATACAGTAAGATAAATATACAGTAAGATGTATCTACAGTAAGATAAGTATACATTAAGATAAATATACAGTAATACAGTAAGATGTATCTACAGTAAGATAAATATACAGTAATACAGTAAGATAAATATACAGTAAGATAAGTATACAGTAAGATAAATATACAGTAAGATAAATATACAGTAATACAGTAAGATAAATATACAGTAAGATGTATCTACAGTAAGATAAGTATACAGTAAGATAAATATACAGTAAGATGTATCTACAGTAAGATAAATATACAGTAAGATAAATATACAGTAAGATAAATATACAGTAAGATGTATCTACATTAAGATAAATATACAGTAAGATAAATATACAGTAAGATAAATATACAGTCAGATGTATCTACATTAAGATAAATATACAGTAAGATAAATATACAGTAAGATGTATCTACATTAAGATAAATATACAGTAAGATAAATATACAGTAATACAGTAAGATAAATATACAGTAAGATGTATCTACAGTAAGATAAGTATACAGTAAGATAAATATACAGTAAGATGTATCTACAGTAAGATAAGTATACATTAAGATAAATATACAGTAATACAGTAAGATAAATATACAGTAAGATGTATCTACAGTAAGATAAATATACAGTAATACAGTAAGATAAATATACAGTAAGATAAGTATACAGTAAGATAAATATACAGTAAGATAAATATACAGTAAGATGTATCTACAGTAAGATAAGTATACAGTAAGATAAATATACAGTAAGATAAGTATACAGTAAGATAAATATACAGTAAGATAAATATACAGTAAGATAAGTATACAGTAAGATAAGTATACAGTAAGATAAATATACAGTAAGATAAGTATACAGTAAGATAAATATACAGTAAGATAAATATACAGTAAGATAAGTATACAGTAAGATAAATATACAGTAAGATAAATATACAGTAAGATAAGTATACAGTAAGATAAATATACAGTAAGATAAATATACAGTAAGATAAGTATACAGTAAGATAAATATACAGTAAGATGTATCTACAGTAAGATAAGTATACAGTAAGATGTATCTACAGTAAGATAAGTATACAGTAAGATAAATATACAGTAAGATGTATCTACAGTAAGATAAGTATACAGTAAGATGTATCTACAGTAAGATAAGTATACAGTAAGATAAATATACAGTAAGATAAATATACAGTAAGATGTATCTACAGTAAGATAAATATACAGTAATACAGTAAGATAAGTATACAGTAAGATAAATATACAGTAAGATAAGTATACAGTAAGATGTATCTACAGTAAGATAAATATACAGTAAGATAAATATACAGTAAGATGTATCTACAGTAAGATAAGTATACAGTAAGATAAATATACAGTTAGATAAATATACAGTAAGATAAGTATACAGTAAGATAAATATACAGTAAGATAAATATACAGTAAGATGTATCTACAGTAAGATAAATATACAGTAAGATAAATATACAGTAAGATAAATATACAGTAAGATAAGTATACAGTAAGATAAATATACAGTAAGATAAATATACAGTAAGATAACTATACAGTAAGATAAATATACAGTAAGATAAATATACAGTAAGATGTATCTACAGTAAGATAAGTATACAGTAAGATAAATATACAGTAAGATGTATCTACAGTAAGATGTATCTACAGTAAGATAAATATACATTAAGATAAATATACAGTAAGATAAATATACAGTAAGATGTATCTACAGTAAGATAAATATACATTAAGATAAATATACAGTAAGATAAATATACAGTAAGATAAATATACAGTAAGATGTATCTACAGTAAGATAAATATACAGTAAGATAAATATACAGTAAGATGTATCTACAGTAAGATGTATCTACAGTAAGATAAATATACATTAAGATAAATATACAGTAAGATAAATATACAGTAAGATGTATCTACAGTAAGATAAATATACATTAAGATAAATATACAGTAAGATAAATATACAGTAAGATAAATATACAGTAAGATGTATCTACAGTAAGATAAATATACAGTAAGATAAATATACAGTAAGATGTATCTACAGTAAGATGTATCTACAGTAAGATAAATATACATTAAGATAAATATACATTAAGATAAGTATACAGTAAGATAAATATACAGTAAGATAAATATACAGTAAGATGTATCTATAGTAAGATACGTATACAGTAAGATAAATATACAGTAAGATGTATCTACAGTAAGATAAATATACATTAAGATAAATATACAGTAAGATAAATATACAGTAAGATAATATACAGTAAGATGTATCTACATTAAGATAAATATACAGTAAGATAAATATACAGTAAGATAAATATACAGTAAGATGTATCTACATTAAGATAAATATACAGTAAGATAAATATACAGTAAGATGTATCTACATTAAGATAAGTATACAGTAAGATAAATATACAGTAAGATAAATATACAGTAAGATGTATCTACAGTAAGATAAATATACAGTAAGATAAATATACAGTAAGATGTATCTACATTAAGATGTATCTACAGTAAGATAAATATACATTAAGATAAATATACAGTAAGATAAATATACAGTAAGATGTATCTACATTAAGATAAATATACAGTAAGATAAATATACAGTAAGATAAATATACAGTAAGATAAATATACAGTAAGATGTATCTACATTAAGATAAATATACATTAAGATAAATATACAGTAAGATAAATATACAGTAAGATGTATCTACATTAAGATAAGTATACAGTAAGATAAATATACAGTAAGATAAATATACAGTAAGATGTATCTACAGTAAGATAAATATACAGTAAGATAAATATACAGTAAGATGTATCTACAGTAAGATGTATCTACAGTAAGATAAATATACATTAAGATAAATATACAGTAAGATAAATATACAGTAAGATGTATCTACATTAAGATAAATATACAGTAAGATAAATATACAGTAAGATAAATATACAGTAAGATAAATATACAGTAAGATGTATCTACATTAAGATAAATATACAGTAAGATAAATATACAGTAAGATAAATATACAGTAAGATGTATCTACATTAAGATAAATATACAGTAAGATAAATATACAGTAAGATGTATCTACATTAAGATAAATATACAGTAAGATAAATATACAGTAAGATAAATATACAGTAAGATGTATCTACATTAAGATAAATATACAGTAAGATAAATATACAGTAAGATAAATATACAGTAAGATGTATCTACATTAAGATAAATATACAGTAAGATAAATATACAGTAAGATGTATCTACATTAAGATAAATATACAGTAAGATAAATATACAGTAAGATGTATCTACAGTAAGATAAATATACAGGAAGATAAATATACAGTAAGATAAGTATACAGTAAGATAAATATACAGGAAGATAAATATACAGTAAGATAAATATACAGTAAGATGTATCTACAGTAAAGAGTGGGAGAGTGACCCAGCTCTCAAACGTGGATTACACCTGTTACTCGAAGACTCTTTATAAATATAACCATGACTCCTGTCCATCGTCATACACACACTCAGGACATCTGCAACATCCCGACAGCTGCTGAAAGAGGCTTGAATCAACGATTCATCCGTTTGGACTGGGCTAAGTGCGTTATGTTCTATGTGCTTCACTAAAGACGTACTGTAGTTTCGTCAGAGCAAAGCGCAACACAAAGGTAAGCGCATTGTTGTTGTTTTGTTATTATTGTACAGTGTCAATGAATGAAGCATTTTGGCGGTGGGGGGGGGCTCATGAAGACAGAAATATACTACCGGATTTCTGCTGATACAAAGCTTAGTGCTAATCACTGAAGTATCCCTTGAACGCGTGTGAAATGCCTGTTAATTACATTGCTTTTTCCGATCTCTTATATTGGCCACTTTTTGCACTTAAATTGGCTTATTCTTACTGTTGACATTGAAAATTATGTGTTTCTGAGGGATTGCCATTTTGACAGTTTCCACCTGGACATATCGGTCATTCAAAAAAGGTTTTTTTTTGTGTGTGTGTATGTGTGTTGTAAATATAATTTATTCTGAAGCAATATTCTCACCAGTGTTCAATCAGCTTTGACATATTTAAATCTGCATATTTGTGATATTTTACCTTTTATAAAGGGCATTTTTCCCTAATCCTATTAAATATAGGCTGTGCTTCAGCTTTCATATTATATTCTTAAATTTGATCTATACATTAAATTCGAACAAGACACTATAGGACCAATCAAATTAAATAATTTACACTGAAAAATTACAACTATAAATAATGTTATGAGATTTGTATTTTTGAATAAATAAGAAATGTTGGAAAGCATGTTTAAGCATGAAAGTAAACCACCAGTAGGTGGCAGCAGGTGAGTCGATTCATTCAAACACTGAATCATTCAGTAACACACTGTTGCTGTGAGATGCGTTATGGTTCTGCTGTCATCTTTGTTTGGAAATATTTTCGCTGCTGAAATAGAACAAAAACAGTCAATATTGTCATTTTATATCTAAAATGTAAGTGACTTAATGTTAATTAATTGTTTATGGAGCGGTCATATGAAATCAGTGTCACGTTCAGTCGTGATGGTATTCAGGACGACAGCACTCTTGCTTGTGTGATGTTGTTTAACTGTATCATATGTTATAAATATAAAAACTGCACATTGCAAGAATGATTCTGCGTTCATTTAGTGTGAGCAGCGATCAATAGTGGATAATAATATAATATAATATACACTCACCTAAAGGATTATTAGGAACACCTGTTCAATTTCTCATTAATGCAATTATCTAATCAACCAATCACATGGCAGTTGCTTCAATGCATTTAGGGGTGTGGTCCTGGTCAAGACAATCTCCTGAACTCCAAACTGAATGTCAGAATGGGAAAGAAAGGTGATTTAAGCAATTTTGAGCGTGGCATGGTTGTTGGTGCCAGACGGGCCGGTCTGAGTATTTCACAATCTGCTCAGTTACTGGGATTTTCACGCACAACCATTTCTAGGGTTTACAAAGAATGGTGTGAAAAGGAAAAACATCCAGTATCGGCAGTCCTGTGGGCGAAAAATGCCTTGTTGATGCTAGAGGTCAGAGGAGAATGGGCCGACTGATTCAAGCTGATAGAAGAGCAACTTTGACTGAAATAACCACTCGTTACAGCCGAGGTATGCAGCAAAGCATTTGTGAAGCCACAACACGCACAACCTTGAGGCGGATGGGCTACAACAGCAGAAGACCCCACCGGGTACCACTCATCTCCACTACAAATAGGAAAAAGAGGCTACAATTTGCACGAGCTCACCAAAATTGGACAGTTGAAGACTGGAAAAATGTTGCCTGGTCTGATGAGTCTCGATTTCTGTTGAGACATTCAGATGGTAGAGTCAGAATTTGGCATAAACAGAATGAGAACATGGATCCATCATGCCTTGTTACCACTGTGCAGGCTGGTGGTGGTGGTGTAATGGTGTGGGGGATGTTTTCTTTGCACACTTTAGGCCCCTTAGTGCCAATTGGGCATCGTTTAAATGCCACGGCCTACCTGAGCATTGTTTCTGACCATGTCCATCCCTTTATGACCACCATGTACCCATTCTCTGATGGCTACTTCCAGCAGGATAATGCACCATGTCACAAAGCTCGAATCATTTCAAATTGGTTTCTTGAACATGACAATGAGTTCACTGTACTAAAATGGTCCCCACAGTCACCAGATCTCAACCCAATAGAGCATCTTTGGGATGTGGTGGAACGGGAGCTTCGTGCCCTGGATGTGCATCCCACAAATCTCCATCAACTGCAAGATGCTATCCTATCAATATGGGCCAACATTTCTAAAGAATGCTTTCAGCACCTTGTTGAATCAATGCCACATAGAATTAAGGCAGTTCTGAAGGCGAAAGGGGGTCAAACACAGTATTAGTATGGTGTTCCTAAGAATCCTTTAGGTGAGTGTATAATGAACTGACGGTAATAAGGTTTGGCTGTTGAAGCTCGCGCAGCCTCTCGAGGAGAAACCGCTCACACAGAGAAACTGCGGTAAACATTCACAATTAGGTGATTCCTAGTTATTTTTTGTCATTGCCGTTTTAATCCGCTTGTCCGGTCGGGCCAGTAAAATTCTCTTTCTCTTGCCCCTTCAAAAAATCCCCTTGTCCCGGACAATTGCGTCAAGGTCGAGCCCTGCTTTAATGTATTTGCGTTGTACTAAAATGCGTCCCTTTTCTATGGGCATATATGCGGCTGAAACGGGTAGCCTAGTGCATCCTAAACTCTTCAACATTAGCATTTTAATATAACATTATAGCAGGGGCGTAGCCAGTGGGAGGGGCCTGTGATGAGTAGGCCCCCCAGTTTATTATACAAATATAACATTTGTTAAATAATATTTGTTGAAATTATTTTAACGTATTTGCAAAATTATTATAACATCTCAAATACTAAAATAAATAAAATGTGTTTTTTTACAGTCTAGTTTTTGCATAATGATTGATGAATTTGATTGACAGCTGTGTTAGGCAGTTCATGAGGTGCGTGAGGTGCGTGAGGTTGGTGAGGTGCGTGAGGTGCGTGAGGGTGGTGAGGTGCGTGAGGTGCGTGAGGTTGGTGAGGTGCGTGAGGTTGGTGAGGTGCGTAAGGTTGGTGAGGTGCGTGAGGTGCGTGAGGTTGGTGAGGTGCGTGAGGTTGGTGAGGTGCGTGAGGTGCGTGAGGTTGGTGAGGTGCGTGAGGTGCGTGAGGTTGGTGAGGTGCGTGAGGTGCGTGAGGTTGGTGGGTGCGTGAGGTTGGTGAGGTGCGTGAGGTTGGTGAGGTGCGTGAGGTGCGTGAGGTTGGTGAGGTGCGTGAGGTGCGTGAGGGTTGGTGAGGTGTGTGAGGTTGGTGAGGTGCGTGAGGTTGGTGAGGTGCGTGAGGTGCGTGAGGTTGGTGAGGTGCGTGAGGTTGGTGAGGTGCGTGAGGTTGGTGAGATGCGTGAGGTGCGTGAGGTTGGTGAGGTGCGTGAGGTGCGTGGGGTTGGTGAGGTGCGTGAGGTTGGTGAGGTGCGTGAGGTGCGTGAGGTTGGTGAGGTGCGTGAGGTTGGTGAGGTGCGTGAGGTGCGTGAGGTTGGTGAGGTGCGTGAGGTTGGTGAGGTGCGTGAGGTGCGTGAAGTGCGTAAGGTTGGTGAGATGCGTGAGGGTGGTGAGGTGTGTGAGGTTGGTGAGGTGCGTGAGGTTGGTGAGGTGCGTGAGGTGCGTGAGGTGCGTGAGGTTGGTGAAGTGCGTGAGGTTGGTGAGGTGCGTGAGGTGCGTGAGGTTGGTGAGGTTGGTGAGGTGCGTGAGGTTGGTGAGGTGCGTGAGGTGCGTGAGGTTGGTGAGGTGCGTGAGGTTGGTGAGGTGCGTGAGGTGCGTGAGGTGCGTGAGGTGCGTGAGGTACGTGAGGTTGGTGAGGTGCGTGAGGTTGGTGAGGTGCGTGAGGTTGGTGAGGTGCGTGAGGTTGGTGAGGTGCGTGAGGTGCGTGAGGTTGGTGAGGTGCGTGAGGTTGGTGAGGTGCGTGAGGTACGTGAGGTTGGTGAGGTTGGTGATGTGCGTGAGGTTGGTGAGGTGCGTGAGGTGCGTGAGGTTGGTGAGGTGCGTGAGGTGCGTGAGGTTGGTGAGGTGCGTGAGGTGCGTGAGGTTGGTGAGGTTGGTGATGTGCGTGAGGTTGGTGAGGTGCGTGAGGTGCGTGAGGTTGGTGAGGTGCGTGAGGTGCGTGAGGTTGGTGAGGTGCGTGAGGTGCGTGAGGTTGGTGAGGTTGGTGAGGTGCGTAAGGTTGGTGAGATGCGCGAGGTTGGTGAGGTGCGTGAGGTTGGTGAGGTGCGTGAGGTGCGTGAGGTTGGTGAGGTGCATGAGGTGCGTGAGGTGCGTGAGGTTGGTGAGGTGCGTGAGGTGCGTGAGGTGCGTGAGGTGCGTGAGGTTGGTGAGGTGTGTGAGGTGTGTGAGGTGCGTAAAAATGAAGAATATATTTGAAAGGTGGAAATAAAGCGTGTGACGTGTGTTGTGACCGCTGCTCATGCTTTGTATGTGGACAGGTTCTTTTCAGGATCAAAGAAAATAAGATTGAAATGACCTGAATATCGAGTCCGTCCGTTATTTCACCTGAAAGCATAGGCGTATTTGCGGGTGGCACACGTATGCAACCACCACTGCACAGGTATCATGAAAGTGCTCGCTCACTTTTGCCCAGGCCCGACCGAAAATAAAATCCTGCCTTGGCGACTGCATTACAGTCATTATGGCCTTTAGAGAAATGATTTTTGAGGAGGTGGGGTAGTGCACTAGACTATAGGCTCCTGTGGCCTTTTAAGCTTTTGTCTTTAATGGCATTTTGTTCCTTACATTACTTTTATACTTTAAGTAGTTTTGAAACCAGTACTTTTACACTTTTACTAGAGTAAAAAGC
>JAGHMJ010004474.1:77500-97500 GCA_018749465.1 Paracanthobrama guichenoti | reverse complement strand
GTAGGCGGCAGTCGGCCGTGAGGGGCTGCCGCCGACGTTATGGTTTATGGATACCAATGTAACACCAACGAAACGATCAGGGAAGAAGGAGGCGGGAACCGGCGAACATTTAAAAACTTTAATCCAAAAATAAAACAAACCATAATGTCGGCGGCAGCCCCTCACGGACGACTGCCGCCTAAAAACAAAACAAAACACAATAATGGCGGCAGCCCCTCACGGACGACTGCCGCCTACATACACAAAACAAAACCAAACATAAACTCCAGGCCTGGTCCTCTCTCATCTTGCCATGTCGTCGCTCCTCCCTTTATACTCCCGTCACTCCTCCATGAGGCAAGGCCGGTGTGGCGCACAGCTGACGCTCATTAACATTCGCCACCGGCCCGCTCTCACGGTCCCCCGCCTCGCCACACTCCCAACATCCAGTTTAAATGTGTTTTTGGTTATTTGAACGTTAAAGGAATATTCCATTTAGCAAACATTCCGGGAACGTTGTTTCAGAGCAGTTTTACAGTGATAACAGGAGATTAATGTTTTGACTGTACAGCAGCTCTAGAAAGTTATTGTCCAGCTAGAGTACATTTATGATTGATTAATTTCTGTTGTCATAATCATTATTTATTTACTTTGGGTTACTTACACGACACCAGAAACTCGCAATGCGTTCCGGCCGCTCATCCGCCCGGCCACAGCGCCGGCGCTAGAGAACACACACCCAGAGACAGGTTTAGAGACGATAGCGTTATCATTTCCGTGTGAACTACAGTAAACGAGAATCTGTGAGAACGGTGACGCCACGTAAGCGTCACGTGTTTAGTCTACAGGCAAGAGCGTTTGAGTACGTGTGTGTGCAGGCGAGTAGTTTTCCTTTACAGAATGACCACCAAATGACTCGTCTGGCCTGCATAATACAGCGTTTTTAGTCGTTTCCGATAGGGAAAGTGAAGGGAAGGAGGCGTCACAGGGAGAGTCTAGTTGACACGCTCTCTGCAGACACTTCAGGGATGCGTTGGTCATGTCCAGGCGCTGGTCCACCATCTGATCTGGATACGGCCCGGATCCGGCTGACTGCAGTAAACTTCCGGATAAACAGAGAGACTAACATTAGCGTAGATGCCATTCTTCTTATGATGTAACGAGTACATCAGGTGTTATGGGAAGTGTTCCCGGTTCCGGCTGACCTAGTTAATGCAGCCTAACAATCATTTACTGATTTGAATAATAGAGATTGATAATGTTTTATGTGTAAGCCATAGTAAAGAGATGCGTTTTTAGTCTAGATTTAAACTGACAGAGTGTGTCTGCTTCCCGAACAATGCTAGGAAGACTGTTCCAGAGTTTAGGCGCTAAATAGGAAAAGGATCGACCGCCTGCAGTTGATTTTGATATTCTAGGGATTATCAACTGGCCAGAGTTTTGAGACCGCAATAGACGTGATGGAGTATAATGCGTTAAGAGATCGCTCAAGTACTGGGGAGCTAAACCATTTAGTGCTTTGTAAGTAATAAGCAAGATTTTAAAATGTATACGATGTTTAATAGGGAGCCAGTGCAGTGTTGACAGAACCGGCTAATATGGTCATACTTCCTGGTTCTAGTAAGAGCTCGAGCTGCTGCGTTTTGGACCAGCTGGAGTTTGTTTATTAAGCGAGCAGGGCAACCACCCAGTAGAGCATTACAGTAATCTAGCCTTGAGCTCATGAACGCATGAATTAACTGTTCAGCATTTTGCATTGAAAGGATGTGCCGTAATTTAGATATATTTTAAAGATGGTAGAATGCAGTTTTACAGATGTTAGAAACGTGGCTTTCAAATGAGAGATTGGTATCAAAGACATCCAATAAAATGTTTTAGGTAAGAACGGTACATGAATGATAAATAATGTTTTGAGAAATGTTTAAATGTTTTAAAGACCAGATAAATGAATGAATGTTTAATTAATGTTAGATGAACTACTTCAGAACAGGGTTATTATAGTCACTAAAGCCATGATCGTTTTTTGAAATAAGATTAACATTAACTGAAATTAAATTAAATATACAAAAAATTTAACTTATTTTTTTACTCATTTTCATTTAGTTGAACTTGATGTACTAACAAAACAAAAAAATAAAAACTATAGAATTTTCTTTTTAAAAGAACTAATAAAAATGTCAAAAATCATAGAACAAAATTACTAAAAATTTTACTGAAATTAAAATGAAACTGTAAAATATAAAAATCAAAACTATTTCAAAATTTTTATCAAATCTATAATATTAATAAAAACTACAATGGAGTCCAAAAGTGACATTTGTTTTTAATGACTTTAAAAGTTCAATTAAACCATCAAAATATGAAGAAAATATCATTTTAAATATGATGGACCGCATCATAATCACTTTTGGCCACTGCTGTGTGTCACATGCTGCATCGACACGACATCCTCATTAAACCCGTCTCCGGCGTGACGACTCCAATCTTTCGAATAATCTTACGAATATCTATTTGCCTAATATGAATTAAGACCTGCAATGTTGCCAGAATTATAATCATACACTGTTTGTTCGTCGGCCAGAGGAGAACTGGCACCCCGACTGAGCCTGGTTTCTCCCAAGGTTTTTTTCTCCATTCTGACCCTGAAGGAGTTTTGGTTCCTTGCCACCGTTGCCTCTGGCCTTTGGCTTGCTCAGTTGGGGACTCCTAAATCTCATCTATATTCCCGATCTGCCCGCATTGACACTATATGATACTTGAAATTAGCTGGATAACATCACCGTTTCACCAGAACGGCTGTACAAATTCTGTTGCATTATTTTCCTGTTAACAATGTGAAGCTGCTTTGAAACAATTGGACTTGTTAAAAGCGCTGTATAAATAAAGGTGACTTGACTTGTCAGAGCTGTAAAGTAACAGAATAAAACCTCAGCACAAACCCGGAGTGTCTCTTCTGAAAGCCTCCGGTCCTCTTCCTCCAGCGTGGGAAGGGTCAGGCGTCTTGAGTCGCTCTAATGGAGAATATAAAGGTCAGCGTATTCAAATCATGAGCGCTTGAAGCTGAACTGAGGTGAGAGACTCAGTGTGTGAACGATGAACAGCTCTAAATGTCTTGTCACGTCAGGGAAATCAACTCTTATTACAGAGCGACATTAGATATTCAAACAGCTCGTTTATGTAAATAAATCAGCTCAATCATTTCACTGAAATAAAAATGTCTCTTATAAAACCAACATCAGATACAAAAGAAGCTGTAAATAATGAAAGATCATACACAATGGAAGCATACAGAAATGAAATATTAATAAAATGCAGTCACGGTAGATTCAATCAGCCATGTTTTGTGTCCTCTGCACATTATAAAATCAATCACAATGGCTTTCATTTCTACTTTTGTAAATCACAATAATAATAACAAGTCAAAGTTATGGCATACTAAGTCATAATTATAAGATAAAAAAACATTTATGACAAAAATTCTAAATTATAACAAAATCATAACTGAGATGAAAATCGTCTCAGTTATGTATGTAACCCTCGTTCCCTGAAGGAGGGAACGGAGACGTACGTTGGAACTGACCGACGAATTGGGATTTATTTTCAGAGACCAATCTGCTTCGAGTGTTTCTAAACGAGCCAATGCCCATTCAAATCACCTTTATTTATACAGCGCTTTTAACAAGTCCAATTGTTTCAAAGCAGCTTCACATTGTTAACAGGAAAATAATGCAACAGAATTTGTACAGCCGTTCTGGTGAAACGGTGATGTTATCCAGCTCATTTCAGTATCATATAGTGTCAATGCGGGCAGATCGGTAATATAGATGAGATTTAGGAGTCCCCAACTGAGCAAGCCAAAAGCCAGAGGCAACGGTGGCAAGGAACCAAAACTCCTTCAGGGTCAGAATGGAGAAAAAAAAACTTGGGAGAAACCAGGCTCAGTCGGGGTGCCAGTTCTCCTCTGGCCGACGAACAAACAGTGTATGATTATAATTCTGGCAACATAGCAGGTCTTAATTCATATTAGGCAAATAGATATTTGTTAGATTATTCGAGAGATTGGAGTCGTCACGCCGGAGACGGGTTTAATGAGGATGTCGTGTCGATGCGGCATTTACGGGGGGAGTTTATTTGACATGTTCTCTGCAGACACTTCAGGGATGCGTTGGTCATGTCCAGGCGCTGGTCCACCATCTGACCTGGATACGGCCTGGATCCGGCTGACAGCAGTAAACCTCGGGATAAACAGAGAGACTAACATTAGCGTAGATGCCATTCTTCTTATGATGTAATGAGTACATCAGGTGTTATGGGAAGTGTTCCCGGTTCCGGCTGACCTAGTTAATGCAGCCTAACAATCATTTACTGATTTGAGTAATAGAAATTGATAATGTTTTATGTGTAAGCCATAGTAAAGAGATGCGTTTTTAGTCTAGATTTAAACTGACAGAGTGTGTCTGCTTCCCGAACAATGCTAGGAAGACTGTTCCAGAGTTTAGGCGCTAAATAGGAAAAGGATCGACCGCCTGCAGTTGATTTTGATATTCTAGGGATTATCAACTGGCCAGAGTTTTGAGACCGCAATGAGCGTGATGGAGTATAATCGCGTAAGAGCTCGCTCAAGTACTGAGGAGCTAAACCATTTAGTGCTTTGTAAGTAATAAGCAAGATTTTAAAATTTATACGATGTTTAATAGGGAGCCAGTGCAGTGTTGACAGAACCGGGCTAATATGGTCATACTTCCTGGTTCTAGTAAGAGCTCGAGCTGCTGCGTTTTGGACCAGCTGGAGTTTGTTTATTAAGCGAGCAGGGCAACCACCCAGTAAAGCATTACAGTAATCTAGCCTTGAGGTCATGAGCGCATGAATTAACTGTTCAGCATTTTGCATCGAAAGGATGTGCCGTAATTTAGATATATTTTTAAGATGGTAGAATGCAGTTTTACAGATGTTAGAAACGTGGCTTTCAAATGAAAGATTGGTGTCAAAGAGCACACCCAGGTTCCTAACTGACGACGAGGACTTGACAGAGCAGCCATCGAGTGTTAGACAGTATTCTAGGTTACTACTTGCAGAGTTTTTTTGTCCAATAATTAAAAATTCTGTTTTTTCTGAATTAAGTTGCAGGATATTACTAGACATCCAATGTTTTATATCAGCTATGCATGCTGTTAATCTTGTGAATTGGTAAGTTTCATCAGGGCGTGAAGAAATATAGAGCTGAGTATCGTCAGCATAACAGTGAAAACTAATGCCATGCTTCCTAATGATATCTCCCAGTGGTAGCATGTACAGGGTGAAGAGCAACGGTCCTAGCACCGAGCCCTGCGGTAACTCATACCGAACTTGTGATCGGTGTGACATCTCTTCATTTACTGCTACAAACTGATAACGGTCAGATAAGTATGATTTAAGCCATGCCAATGCAGTTCCACTAATGCCAACATAATTTTCGAGTCTATTCAAAAGAATGTTGTGGTCGATAGTATCGAATGCAGCGCTAAGATCGAGTAACACTAATAGAGAGATACAACCACGATCGGATGATAAGAGTAAATCATTTGTAACTCTGATGAGAGCAGTCTCAGTACTATGATACGGTCTAAATCCTGACTGGAAATCCTCACAGATACCATTTCTTTCTAAAAAGGAACATAATTGTGAAGACACTGCCTTTTCCAGTATTTTTGACAGGAAGGGTAGATTTGAGATCGGCCTATAATTGACTAATTCTGTATGATCAAGTTGAGGTTTTTTAATAAGTGGTTTGATAATAGCCAACTTAAAAGTTTTCGGTACATATCCTAATAACAAAGATGAGTTAATGATATTAAGAAGAGGATCTATGACCTCTGGTAGCATCTCTTTTAATAGCCTAGTCGGTATAGGGTCGAGCATACATGTTGTTGATTTAGATGATTTAACGAGTTTAGCCAAATCTTCCTCTCCTATAGCAGTGAATAAGTGTAATTTTTTCTCAGTGACACAACAATGCTCTGTCTCATGTGACACTGCAGTAGACGGCTGCATGGTTATAATTTTCTTCCTAATATTATCGATCTTACACGTAAAGAAGTTCATGAAGTCATTACTGCTGTGCTGTTTACAACCATCAGAAGTATAAGCTTTATTTTTGGTTAACTTAGCCACTGTATCAAATAAATACCTAGGGTTGTGTTTGTTTTCTTCTAAGAGAGTCGAGAAATAAGCAGATCTAGCAGTTTTTACGGCCTTTCTGTATGCGATCATGCTCTCTTTCCATGAATTACGAAAAACCTCTAATTTTGTTTTCTTCCAGCTGCGCTCCATTTTTCTGGCTACTGTTTTAAGGGCCCGGGTGTGCTCGTTGTACCACGGCGTTGGACTATTTTCTTTAATCTTCTTTAAGCGCCGGGGAGCAACTGTGTCTAAAGTGCTGGAAAAAAGAGAGTCAATAGTTTCTGTTGCAAAATCGAGTTCCTCTAGGCTATCTGGGATGCTGAGGAGATGAAACTGATGAGGAAGATTATTTAAAAAGCAATTTTTAGTGGCGGCAGTGATAGTTCTGCCATATTTGAAGCGAGGGGACGGCTTTGCAGCCTTAGCTAAATTAAGTATACATGATACTAGGTAATGATCTGAGATGTCGTCGCTCTGCTGCAGAATTTCAACGGTATCAACATTTATTCCATGTGACAATATTAGGTCTAACGTATGATTAAGGCGATGAGTGGGTCCTGACATGTGTTGCCTTACTCCAATAGAGTTTAGAATGTCTCTAAATGCTAATCCCAATGCGTCTTTTTCATTATCTATATGGATATTAAAATCACCAACAATTAGTACTTTATCTGCAGCCAGTACTAACTCTGATAGAAAGTCAGCAAATTCTTTGATAAAGTCTGTATTGTGCCCTGGTGGCCTGTATACAGTAGCCAACACAAATGTCAAACGGGATTTGTCAATTACACTACATAATGCTACATAAAGCACCAAAACTTCAAGATTCAAGATTCAAGATTCAAGAGTTTTATTTGTCACATACACAGTTATATACAGAATATACAACCGGCAGTGAAATGTAAACAAGTCCGCTCCATGGACAGTGCAAATTCACAGTTAAAAACACAAGGAAGAAATTATAATAGAAATAGGATATAAAAAAAAAAAAAAAAAAAAAAAAAAAAAAACTCTCTATATATATATATGTCTATATCTGTAGAATTATAAATAATCAAGTCAAGAGAAAAAAGGTAACAAATAAGGATAAAGTGGAATAAAATAATTGAAGTAGACTTTGCAGTGAGTAAACTGTAGACTTATAAATATGTGGTTAACAAATGTATAAAGAGTATAATGTGCAAACAGGTTTATGACAGGTTGTTACACAGTAACAACGAGAACAGAAAGTGCAGTGCAATGTCAGTGTATCGATGTTTATCCTGAAGTGAAGTCACGTGATGTTAAGTGATTGAGTTCAGGAGTCTGATGGCCTGGGGAAGAAGCTCCTCCTGAGTCTCTCAGTTTTGGCCATCAGGCTTGGAAGCGCTTACCAGATGGTAGCAGCGTGAAATGAGGGTTTGCAGGGTGATTAGAGTCCTTGATGATCTTGGTAGCTCTACCTTTGCAGCGTTTGGTGTAGACGTCCTGCAGAGACGGAGAGCTGACCCTGAGATACGCTCGGATAAGCGCACTACTCTTTGCAGGGCTTTGCGGTCATGACTGGTGCTGTTCCCATACCACACTGTGATGCACTGAGTTAAAACACTTTCTATCGCCCCTAAATAGAAAGTTTTCAGGATAGCTGGTGAAACCCTGAATTTCCTCAGCTGGCGCAGGTGGTACAGTCTTTGCCTGGCTTTTTCACCTGTGTCTGAATGTGAGCAGTCCAGGTCAGGTCCTCGGAGATGTTTACTCCCAGGTACTTGAAGCTGCTCACTCTCTCTACTGGTGACCCGCTGATCATGAGGGGGAGTATGTCCGTTGCTGTCTCTTCCTGAAGTCCACAATCATTTCTTTGGTCTTGCCAACATTCAGAGAGAGACAGTTGTCCTGGCACCATGATGTTAGATGCTCCACCTCGTCCAAGTATGCCGTCTCATTGTTGTTGGAAATGAGGCCCAGGACAACAGTATCATCAGCAAATTTGATGATAGAGGTGGAGCTGTGTGTGGACAAACAGTCATGCGTGTAGAGAGAGTAGAGCAGGGGCTCAGGACACAGCCCTGTGGAGCTCCCACACTCAGGGTGATGGAGGTGGAGGTGGACTGGCCTATTCTCACCACCTGAGGCCTGCCAGTGAGGAAGTCCTCAATCCAGTGGCAGAGAGAAGGATTCAGGCCGAGATCCAGGAGTTTGGAGGTTAGCTTGGTGGGAACTATGGTGTTAAAGGCTGAGCTATAGTCAATAAATAGCAGTCTTACGTAGTTCCCACTTTTGCTGTCGATGTGAGTGAGGAGGAGTGGAGGACATGAGAGATGGCATCTTCAGTCGATCTATTGGGACGATAGGCAAACTGAAGAGGGTCCAAAGTGTCAGGAATGAAGGCGCAAATGGTGTTTTTAATGAGTCTCTCAAAGACCTTCATGACTATAGACGTGAGAGCCACTGGGCGATAGTCATTTAGGCAAGAGGGTTTACTGTTCTTAGGGACAGGGATGATGGTGGATTTTTGAAGGAGGTGGGGACCACAGATGTAGCGAGGACTCATTAAAGATAGATGTAAACAACCGGTGAGCTGATCAGCACAGGACCGCAGAACACGACCTGAAATACCATCCGGCCCAGCAGCTTTCCTGGCGTCCACACGGCAGGTGCTCTCCGAACTTCATCCTCCGAGACAGAGATCACGTGATTGTTGCTGCTCTGAGTAATTTCCTCTAACGCGCCACTTGGCGGAGTCGCGTTGCGCGGTTACAGTCAAAGCGAGCATAGAAAGAGTTTAACTCGTTCACGAGCAGCGGATCAACGCTTGCCTCTGCAGAGGATTTAGATCCAAAGGAGCAGATGGACCTCAGACCTTGCCACATGCGCTCGCGAGTCGTTGAGTTGGAAATGAGACTCCACTCGGTCTTTATAACGGAGTTTTGCGGCTTTAACTGCTCGTCTGAGAGCATAGCAGGGCGATCTGTATTCATTCATATTCCTGAATGGAGACCGGCGTTGTAAGCAGCAGTGCGTCATGTTCACTGCCGCGCGGATTGAATTGTCCACCCACGGTTTCTGATTTGAGAAGGGCGTTATTGTTATTGTTTGCGTGGCTTGCTCTGTAAGCGTGTTGATGAAGCAAAGCGCCACGTCTGTGAACTTCGCTTACGTCAGCTGAACTCGCTTTCGGAACATGTCCCAATCCACATCGCCCAGAGCTGCCTGTAGCGCGGTCTCTGAGTGGGGTGACCAACGCTTAACTTCCCGCCTCACCGGGGTTCCTGGAGGAGCTTTTGTTTGTATTCGGGAGTGAGGAAAATGGCGGCATGATCCGATTTGCCAAGCGCTGGAAGTGACCGCGCTTTATAGGCGTTCTTAAGCGGAGAGTAGCAGTGATCCAGTGTGTTTGCTCCTCGTGTGGGGCAGGAGACGTGCTGGTGAAAGTTTGGCAGGACTTTCTTTAGGTTTGCTTTGTTAAAATCGCCCGCGACAATGAATGCCGCGTCGGGATGTTGGTTTATGGCGCCGCTGGCAACATCATGAAGGCCAGATAAAGCCAGCGCTGTGTCTGCCTGCGGTGGGATGTAAACGGCGGTCGCGACAACCGCAGAAAACTCCTCGGCAGATAGAATGGGCGGCAGATGATTGTTAAATGTTCCAGATGAGGTGAGCAGGACGCGAGAGAATGGTGATGTTCCTGGGATCGCACCATTTCTTGTTGATCATGAAACACACTCCACCGCCTTTGGATTTACCGCCTCGGCTGTTCTGTCCATCCGAAAAACAGAGAAGTTCTCCGACGGCGTCACAGCTGTGTCCGGGACCGCGGCGTGAGCCATGTTTCAGACAAACAATAGATATTACAGTCTCTCATGTCCCGTTGAAAACTTATCCTGGCTCTAAGATCGTCCATCTTATTATCCAAGGATTGAACATTTGCTAGAAGAATGCTCGGGAGAGGAGGTCTGAATGCCCTTTTCCTCAGTCTGTTACGGATACCAGCACGTTTCCCACGGTGTTTCTTTGTTCTACGCTGCTGGCTCTGTCCATTGTTCAACTCGGCGTTCCGAAGAATCTCAGATGGCCACAGAGGATCGGCGAAAGTGTCCTGAAACAGTCCAGTGTAGAGGTAACCAATGTTCAAAAGAGTTTTGCTGTCGTAGTAGATCAATGCAGATGATAAGTTTGTAAAAACTGAGAGTAAAAGAAAGTAAAATAGTAAATAAAAGCACAGTCTTCGCGGAGCGACCTGAACAGCGACCAAACACAGCGGCGCCATTTTGATGAAACTTCAAAAGAATTATATTTGAAACTAGACTTCTGAGTAATACTGAAGATATTATTATAAATTACAGCAACCCTTCCCCTTTTACCTTTCAGACGCGGCTCGTGTTTATAACAATAATCTTGGGGGGTGGACTCATTTAAAGTAATGTAGTCGTCAGGTTTTAGCCAGGTTTCTGTCAAACACAGCACATCTAGATTATTATCTGTAATTATATCATTAACAATAAGTGCTTTTGGGGAAAGGGATCGAATATTCAGCAACCCGAGCTTTATCATTTGATCATCTGTATTATATCTGTTGTTTATTCGTTTGACATCAATTAAGTTTTTACTGTTGAATGGTCTTGATGTTTTTGTATTTACTAATTCGGGGAACAGACACAGCTATGTGATAATATCTACGTGAAAGAGTCTCTATGTGTTGGGATTTATCTGACTTCTGTAACGGGAGACAGCTAGCAGACGGTCGGGTAAGCCAGTCTGTCTGCTTCCTGACCTGGGCCCCAGTTAGTCAAGGTTTAGCTTTAAGACTATATGCCAAATTACTAGAGAGAAGAGCAGCACCACTCCAAGAAGGATGGATGCCGTCCCTCTTCAACAGGTCAGGTCTGCCCCAAAAGCTTTTCCAATTGTCTATGAACCCTATGTTATTTTGCGGACACCACTTAGACAACCAGCCATTGAGTGATGATAGTCTGCTAAGTATCTCATCACTCCTTTTAACAGGGAGCGGACCAGAACAAAAAACTGCATCTGCCATCGTACTTGCAAGTTCACACACCTCTTTATTGTTAATTTTGGTGATCTCCGACAGGCGAAGTCGAACATCGTTAGTGCCGACGTGAATAATAATCTTAGAGAATTTATGATTAGCTTTAGCCAGCACTTTTAAATTTGCTTTGATGTCAGGCGCTCTGGCTCCCGGTAAACATGTGACTATGGTGGCTGGTGTCTCTATTTTCACGTTCCGTGTAATAGAATCACCAATAACTAGGGCACTTTTAACAGGATTCTCAGTGGGTGCGTCACTGAGTGGGGAGAACCTGTTTGATGTTCTAATCGGAACGGAAGAGTGGTTTTTTGATCCGCGACTATGCCGTCTGACCGTCACCCAAGTGCCCTGTTGCACGGGCTCTACAGCCGGAACCGAACAATGTACAACGTTCACTAAGCTAGTCGCATCCAGAGCAGTGTCTAAAGCTGTTACATTCTCACTACTCTCAAATAAAGTCTGGATGCGTGTCTCTAATTCTGAAATCTTCTCCGTCAGCCTGACTATCTCCTTACATTTATCACATGTGAAGCCCTGCTCGCCAACGGAGACAGATACACTAAACATGAAACATGCGGTGCAAGTGACAATGACTGGAGAAGAAGACATGGCTTACCGTATTTGTTGATTAATCCAACTTACCAAAGTTGTTTGATGGAGTCTATTTACTAATGCAACTCACCACAGTTGTTTAGTGAACTCAGAAAACAGGAAACCCGGGTGCAGAGATAGCAAGCTAACAGGCTAGCGAAAAGCTAACGTGTGATAGTGATTTAGATTAAAAGCTAGTGATGTCAGATTTAATGTGGTAGGCAGTGTTAGACAATATATGAAGATGAGTAGGTTATAATTAGCAGTTTAAACAACAGAGAATTATATCAAATAAAAATCCAAAAAGAGCAGAGCACATGCGAGCACAGCAGCAATAGCAAACAGGGTAGACAGGAGCAATCGAAGACAGGAGCAATCAACCCATTGGCATGCAGTCCACACTCCGCCCACCGTGCAGGTATAAATACGGAAGTGGAATACCGCATCCTCACTTTTCTGCTGAGGAGCCGAACTAGTGACTCGATCCTTAAGTGGAAGCACAGCACCTGGCGACGTACGTCTCCATTCCCTCCTTCAGGGTTACATAACTGAGACGTTCCCTTTCAGGAATTGGGATCCCTACCAACATGCCAGGGATGCTGGCCCTTCCAGCGCCCTGCTTGAGCTCACTGGACCGCTCCTACATTGGAGAGGGAGTCAGGGCTCCAGGCAGGGAAGGTCAGTCATTGCTGTTCCTGTAAGACCCACTCAGAGTGACTATTGGATAACGCTGGGAAAGCATGCCTGTCTTGGAAGATGGAGCACTGCGGAGCCACGTCCTTCAAGGGAAGGAGAGGTGGCGGATTACACATAAGGACTAACCTAGCAGGGTAGTGCAACATATGGCAGTCTCTGGGGTGGTTCCAACCTGGACCCAGGGGGGAAAGAACACCTCCAGAGATGACAGAGCGGGCTCTGTCAAGGGAAAGACACGGGGCTAGCCGAGTAGGGTAGCTGGTACCGTGGAGAATACACATATGGGGTTGCCGTGGGAACTGCTACATATGAATACCCAGCCTACACACACGTTCCACAGTTCCTGCATAACCCCTGGTTCTGAACTTCCCTCGTGCAGGTCCTTGAGCACTTTGGCCTGGTAGACCTGCAGGAGTGCCATGGCATGCAAAGCCAACGCGGCTTCTCCACAGGCTGTGTAAGCCTTGCCCGTCAGAGCGGACGAGAACTTACACGCCCGGGAGGGGAGACGTGGATTACCCCGCCAGTCGGTGACGGTCTTAAGACACAGTTGCATCGCAACCGACCGCTCGACTGGGGGGATCCCCTCGTACCCCTTAGCCGCGCCGCCATCAAGGGTAGTGAGGACGGAGGAGCCACTCAATCGGTGTCTGGTGTTGTAGGGCACCATCCACGACTTTGTGAGCTCCTGATGCACCTCTGGGAAGAAAGGCACCGAGGCGGGGCGCTGAGAACCAGCACGGGCCGCCCCGAGAAACCAATCGTCCAACCGCGAAGGTTCGGGACACGGTGGAGGGTTCCACTCAAGCCCAACAATGGTGCAAGCCCACTGCAAGCACTCAGAGATGCCCAGTGAGCTATGAGAACAGCTGTTTTGTGTATAACACACTCGCGACCGCTGCTGTAATGTGCCGTCTCTCCAACACCGCAGAGCAATCCTCTCGCATTAACTCCTTTTCGTCACTCTTCACAGGAACACACTGACTTGCAGCAATCTTTGGCTCCGAAGTAGAAAGTGAGGATGCAGTATTCCACTTCCGTATTTATACCCACATGGCGGGCGGAACATGGACTGCATGCCGATGGGCATTGGCTCATTTAGAAACACTCGAAGCAGATTGGTCTCTGAAAATAGATCCCAATTCATTGGTCAGTTCCAACGTACGTCGAACGTGACCGACTGAAAGGGAACTGAAATTATGACTTAAGGAGCCATTTATGACAAAAAGTTGAAATTATGACTAAATCATAACTAAGATGAAAAGCTGAAATTATGACTTAAGCCATTTATGACAAAAAGCTGAAATTATGACACTAAATCATAACTGATGAAAAGCTGAAATTATGACTTAAGAAGCCATTTATGACAAAAAGTCGAAATTATGACACTAAATCATAACGTCTCGGTTACTTATGTAACCCTCGTTCCCTGAAGGAGGGAACGGAGACGCCACGTCGGATACCGATTTAATAGGAATCTCGCCGTGAGAGCCAATCTACTTCGAGTGTAACTAAAACGAGCCAATGCACATTGGCATGCAATGATTGCACCAGGTGCTCATGCCACGCCGTGCGGGTATAAATGAGACACAGGTGATTGCATCAAATCAGCCTTTTGCTGAGGAGCCGAGTAGGTAGACAGGCACCCCAGCAGGGTACAGAGGACATGGCGACGGGACGTGGCGTCTCCGTTCCCTCCTTCAGGGAACGAGGGTTACATACGTAACCGAGACGTTCCCATTCAGTCGGTCACTCTCAACGCCACGTCGGAGAACAGACGAATAGGAATCCCTACCAAAGTGCCATGGCCTCTGCCCCCTTCCAGTGCCCAGTGTGAGCCACCTGAGCTCTCTTGAGAGATGAGACGGGGCTCACACCAGGAAGTCCATCACTGCTGTTCCGCATGACCCTGCTCAGTGATTATTGGATAACACTGGGAAAGCGTGCCCTAGAAAAGGGGACGCTGCGGGGCCCACATCGTACCCCGAAGGAGTTGATGCTGAGCCGTAGCCCACAAGGGAGGAGGGGGCTCAGTCCCGGTGACGGGAAGGCTCTCCCAAGGGAAAGACACGGGCCTCCCGTAGGAGTGACCGTGGAAGAATATATGGGATCCCCGCAGGGTCACTCATATAACCCCAGCCCATTACCGGTTCTCAAGGATTCAGCGGCAAGGGGCCTGATGCTTGACGTTCCGCGACATCCGGCACCGAGGGTGATGGAGGACTCACAGAGTTTGCTTCTGGAGAATAAGAGCGCCGGAGCGCAGCAAGCCGACAAGAGCCGGGGCCTCTCAGTGCTTCTACCCGTTTGAGGTGAGAACACAGGAGGAGACCGGCTCTACATGTAGGCTATAGAATCTAGCGAACGTGTTGGGTGTCACCCAGCCCGCAGCTCTACAGATGTCTGACAGTGAGGCGCCACATGCCAGCGCCCAGGAGGATGCAATACTTCTAGTAGAGTGTGCTCGCACCCTGAGCGGACAGGGCACACCTTGTGCTTGGTAAGCCAAGGTGATGGCATCCACTATCCAGTGGGCCATCCTCTGCTTGGAGACAGCCTTTCCCTTCTGCTGGCCTCCGTGACAGACAAAGAGCTGATCTGAGGTTCTGAAGCTTTGAGTTCTATTCTGTTGCATTATTTTCCTGTTAACAATGTGAAGCTGCTTTGAAACAATTGGACTTGTTAAAAGCGCTATATAAATAAAGGTGATTTGATTTGATTTTGATTTGATCCACGTAGATCCGCAGAGCGCAGATGGGACAGAGCAAAGCGAGGGCTGGGTCTGCCTCCTCCGGGGGCAGCGCTTGCAGGTTCACCACCTGGTCCCTGAAGGGAGTGGTAGGAACCTTGGGCACATAGCCAGGCCAGGGTCTTAGTACCACGTAAGTATTACCCAGCCCAAACTCTAGGCACGATTCGTCAACCGAAAATGCCTGCAGGTCCCCTATCCTCTTGATGGAGGCCAATGCAGCCAACAGCAAAGTCTTCATAGACAGAATCTTTAGCTCTGCTGACTGCAAAGGCTCGAATGGGGCATTCTGGAGTGCTCGGAGCACCAGAGCAAGATCCCAAGAGGGTATGGAGGGGGGTCGAGGAGGATTTAACCGTCTCGCCCCCCTAAGGAACCTGACGACCAGGTCATGCTTCCCAACCGTCTTACCTTCTACGTGGTCGTGATAGGCGGATATTGCAGCAACATAGACCTTGAGGGTGGAGGGCAACAGCCTACGCTCCAACCCTTGTTGCAGGAAGGAAAGCACAGACGCGATCGAACATCTTCGGGGGTCCTCTCGGCGAGAAGAACACCACTCGACGAACAGGTTCCACTTCAAGGCGTAAGCCTGTCTTGTAGACGGTGCACGTGCCGAAGTGATGGTGTTAACTACCTCTTGGGGTAAGTCACCTAGAACCTCCGCGTCCCGTCCAGGGGCCAGACATGAAGCTCTCACAGGTCTGGACGCGGGTGCCACAGGGTGCCCCGTCTCTGAGTCAGAAGGTCCTTCCTCAGAGGAATTGGCCAAGGAGGGGCTGTCACGAGGAGCATAAGTTCTGGGAACCAGGTCCGGTTGGGCCAGTACGGCGCCACCAACAGGACCTGCTCCTCGTCCTCCCCGACCTTGCACAGTGTCTGTGCAAGTAGGCTCACTGGGGGAAACGCATATTTGCACAGCCCCTGGGGCCAGCTGTGCGCAAGGGCATCCGTGCCGAGTGTACCCTCGGTCAGCAAATAGAACCACTGGCAGTGGGAAGTTTCTGGGGAAGCAAACAGGTCGACTTGTGCCACCCCGAACTGTCTTTTTGTCATAAACGAGTTTAGCCAATTCTTCCTCTCCTATAGCAGTGAATGAGTGTGTGTGTGTGTGTGTGTGTGTGTGTGTTCTCCTATAGAATGCATATCACTCCGTCCCACGGGCAGCTTTGGGGCTTTCTGATCACTGTGTGGTTCATCTTATACCGTCCTACAGGCAGAAACTGAAATCAGCTAAACCTGTAATAAAGACTGTAAAAAGATGGACTAATGAAGCAGAGCGGGACCTACAAGCCTGCTTCGATTGCACTGATTGGAATGTCTTTGAAGCTGCTACCACTGATCTGGATGAGCTCACAGATACTGTAACATCATACATCAGTTTCTGTGAGGATACATGCATTCCTACCAAGACATTCTTATCATTCACTAATGATAAACCATGGTTTACTGGGAAACTCAAACAGCTTCGTCATACCAAAGAGGATGCTTACAGAAGTGGGGATAGGGTCTTGTATAACCAGGCCAGGAACAGACTGACAAAGGAGATCAGAGCTGCTAAAAGAAGCTACTCTGAAAAGCTGAGAAACCAGTTTTCTTCTAACAACCCTGCTGCTGTCTGGTCAGGCCTGAAGAATATCACCAATTACAAGCCACCATCCCCCCGACCTGCTGAGAATCAACATCTGGCTGATGAGCTGAATGCATTTTACTGCAGGTTTGAGAAACCCAATCTCACACCTCACACCCACTCTGATCTGCACTTCACACGTCCCCCAACACCTCCTGCACCCCCTCTCCTCCCCCCGCCATCCAACCTGAGCTTAAGGTCTGTGTGGAGCAGGTAACCAAAATCTTCAAAAGACAGAAGATAAGGAAAGCTTCAGGCCCAGACGGCATCTCATCTGCTTGTTTGAAAGCCTGACCAACTGGCCCCAGTCTTCACGCAGATCTTCAATAGATCATTGGAGCAGTGTGAAGTTCCCCGTTGCTTCAAACGCTCCACCATCATTCCTGTCCCCAAAAAAACCCAAAATCACTGGACTTAATGACTACAGACCTGTCGCTCTCACATCTGTGGTCATGAAGTCATTTGAAAGACTGGTTCTGGCCCACCTGAAGGACATCACTGGACCCTTGCTGGATCCTCTTCAATTTGCCTACAGAGCAAACAGGTCTGCGGATGATGCAGTCAACATGGGACTGCATTATATCCTGCAACATCTCGACAGACCTGGGACTTATGCAAGGATCTTATCTGTGGACGTCAGTTCGGCCTTCAATACCATCATGCCTGATCTTCTTACAGCTAAACTGACCCAGCTCTCCATGCCATCCTCAATCTGTCAGTGGATCACCAGCTTCCTGACAGACCGGCAGCAGCGAGTGAGACTGGGGAAACTCACATCCAAGACTCTCACTACCAGCACTGGCGCCCCCCAGGGGTGTGTTCTCTCCCCACTGCTCTTCTCCCTGTACACCAATGACTGCACTTCTAAAGACCCTTCTGTGAAGCTCCTGAAATTGCAGAGACGACACCACCGTCATCGGCCTCATCCAAAACGGTGATGAGTCTGCTTACAGACTGGAGGTTGAACGGCTGGCTGTCTGGTGCAGTTATAACAACCTTGAGCTCAACACGCTCAAAACGGTGGAGATGATAGTGGACTTCAGGAGGAACAGCCCTGCTCTGCCCCCACTCACCATCATGAACAGCACAGTGGCAGCAGTGGAGTCATTCAGGTTCCTGGGCACCACCATCTCTCAGGACCTGAAGTGGGACAATCAGATTGACTCCATTGTAAAAAAGGCCCAGCAGAGACTGTACTTCCTTCGTCAGCTGAGGAAGTTCAACCTCCCACAGGAGCTGCTGATCCAGTTCTACTCGGCTGTCATTGAGTCTGTTTTGTGCACATCCATCACTGTCTGGTTTGGTTCAGCTACCAAATCTGACATCAGGAGACTACATCGTACAATCCGGACTGCAGAGAGGATTATTGGTGCCCCCCTGCCAGCCCTCCAGGACCTGTACTCTTCCAGAGTGAGGAAGAGGGCAGGTAAAATCATCACAGACTCCGCTCACCCTGGACACTTCCTGTTTGAACTGTTACCATCAGGACGGCGACTCCGATCACTGGCCACTAGAACATCTAGGCACAGGAACAGTTTCTTCCCACAGGCCATTTCCTCTTGAACAGTTGAATAGCCCCAACCCCCAGCCGCCTTTAAGTGCAATACTTTGACTGTTTAGTGCAATATATTCTAAACTAGTGCAATATATTCTTAAATGTAACTGTGACCTATATATATATATATATATATATATATATATATATATATATATATATATATATATATATATATATATATATATATATATATATATATATATATATATATATACACATACCTTTATTTTATTTTATACTATTTTTCATATTTGTATATTTGTGTTCATGTTGTGTTGTATTGTATATGTGCACTGGAAGCTTCAGCACCAAGACAAATTCCTTGTGTGTGCAAGCACACTTGGCAATAAAGCTCTTTCTGATTCTGATTCTGATTCTATAGCAGTGAATGAGTGTAATTTTTTCTCAGTAACACAACAATGCTCTGTCTCATGTGACTGTAGTAGACGGCTGCATGGTTATAATTTTCTTCCTAATATTATCGATCTTACACGTAAAGAAGTTCATAAAGGTCATTACTGCTGTGCTGTTTACAACCATCAAAGTAGAAGCTTTATTTTTGGTTAACTTAGCCACTGTACCAAATAAATACCTAGGGTTGTGTTTGTTTTCTTCTAAGAGAGTCGAGAAATAAGCAGATCTAGCAGTTTTTACGGCCTTTCTGTATGCGATCATGCTCTCTTTCCATGAATTACGAAAAACCTCTAATTTAGTTTTCTTCCAGCTGCGCTCCATTTTCCTGGCTGCTGTTTTAAGGGCCCGGGTGTGCTTGTTGTACCACGGTGTTGGACTATTTTCTTTAATCTTCTTTAAGCGCCGGGGAGCAACTGTGTCTAAAGTGCTGGAAAAAAGAGAGCCAATAGTTTCTGTTGCAAGATCGAGTTCCTCTAGGCTATCTGGGATGCTGAGGAGATGAAACTGATGAGGAAGATTATTTACAAAGCAATCTTTAGTGGCGGCAGCGATAGTCCTGCCATATTTGAAGCGAGGGGACGGCTTTGCAGCCTTAGCTAAATTAAGTATACATGATACTAGGTAATGATCTGAGATGTCGTCGCTCTGCTGCAGAATTTCAACGGTATCAACATTTATTCCATGTGACAATATTAGGTCTAATGTATGATTAAGGCGATGAGTGGGTCCTGACACGTATTGCCTTACTCCAATAGAGTTTAGAATGTCTCTAAATGCTAATCCCAATGCGTCTTTTTCATTATCTACATGGATATTAAAATCACCAACAATTAGTACTTTATCTGCAGCCAGTACTAACTCTGATAGAAAGTCAGCAAATGCTTTGATAAAGTCTGTATTGTGCCCTGGTGGCCTGTATACAGTAGCCAGCACAAATGTCAAACGGGATTTATCAATTACACTACATAATGCTACATAAAGCACCAAAACTTCAAAAGAATTATATTTGAAACTAGACTTCTGAGTAATACTGAAGATATTATTATAAATTACAGCAACCCCTCCCCCTTTACCTTTCAGACGCGGCTCGTGTTTATAACAATAATCTTGGGGGGTGGACTCATTTAAAGTAATGTAGTTGTCAGGTTTTAGCCAGGTTTCTGTCAAACACAGCACATCTAGATTATTATCTGTAATC
>JAGHMJ010004474.1:70000-72500 GCA_018749465.1 Paracanthobrama guichenoti | reverse complement strand
TCCAGCTGCGCTGCATGCCCTCAATGTCAAGTCATTTTTAGTTCTACAGCACTTTTCATAATCCATGTTGTTCCAAAGCAGCTTTACAGAAAACAGTGCATTAATGTCTCAAAGCCTCCAGTCAGCAGCAAAGACAAAAACATTCATAAAAACACAATGAACAAGCTGGAGAGCAGCATGTTGTCCCAAACAATCATATGATAGTTATGATCTAGTTACGGCATATGTGTATACATTCAACATCAATAAATCCTTCTGTTTTATGTGATCTAACGGTTATATTCCCTACATCACTATTATATATCATCAGTCCGACAAATGACAACAGAGGAAAAAAGCTCACACTTTATTTAATGTTCAATTCTCACTATTAACTACTCGCTCATGCATATTACTAGGATATTGGCTGTTTATTAGTACTTAGAAATTGAGGATGGATGGGTGGATGGGTGGATGGATGGGTGGATGGATGGGTGGATGGATGTGTGGGTGGATGGATGGGTGCATGTGTGGATGGGTGGATGTGTGGGTGGATGGATGGATGTGTGGGTGGATGGATGTGTGGATGGGTGGGTGGATGGATGTGTGGGTGGATGGATGGATGTGTGGATGTGTGGGTGGATCGGTGGGTGGATGGATGTGTGGGTGGGTGGATGTGTGGGTGGATGGATGTGTGGGTGGATGTGTGGGTGGATGTGTGGATGGATGGATGGATGTGTGGGTGGATGGATGTGTGGGTGGATGGATGTGTGGATGGGTGGATGGTGGTGGATGGATGTGTGGATGGGTGGGTGGGTGGATGGATGTGTGGGTAGATGAGTGGATGGATGTGTGGATGTGTGGATGGATGGGTGGATGTGTGGATGGATGGATGTGTGGATGGGTGGATGGATGTGTGGGTGGATGGATGTGTGGGTGGATGGATGTGTGGGTGGGTGGATGTGTGGTGGATGGATGTGTGGGTGGATGGATGTGTGGGTGGATGTGTGGGTGGATGGATGGATGTGTGGATGGGTGGGTGGATGTGTGGTGGTAGTGGTGATGTGGTGAAGTGGATGGATGTGTGGGTGGGTGGATGGATGTGTGGATGGGTGGATGTGTGGGTGGATGGATGTGTGGGTGGATGGATGTGTGGATGTATGGATGTGTGGGTAGATGGGTGGATGGATGTGTGGATGGATGGATGTGTGGGTGGATGTGTGGATGGATGTGTGGGTGGATGGATGGATGGATGTGTGGATGGATGGATGTGTGGATGGGTGGATGTGTGGATGGGTGGGTGGATGGATGTGTGGGTGTATGGATGTGTGGATGTATGGATGGGTGGGTGGATGGATGTGTGGATGGGTGGATGTATGGATGTATGGATGTGTGGATGGGTGGGTGGATGGATGTGTGGGTGGATGGGTGGATGGATGTGTGGGTGGATGGGTGGATGGGTGGATGGATGTGTGGGTGGATGTATGGATGTGTGGATGGGTGGGTGGATGGATGTGTGGGTGGATGGATGTGTGGATGTATGGATGGGTGGGTGGATGGATGTGTGGATGTATGGATGTGTGGATGGGTGGGTGGATGGATGTGTGGGTGGATGGATGTGTGGGTGGATGTATGGATGTGTGGGATGGGTGGGTGGGTGGGTGGGTGGATGTGTGAATGGGTGGGTGGGTGGGTGGATGGATGGGTGTGTGGATGGATGGATGTGTGGATGGGTGGATGTATGGATGGGTGGATGTATGGATGGGTGGGTGGATGGATGTGTGGATGGGTGGATGGATGGATGTGTGGATGGGTGGGTGGATTGATGTGTGGGTGGATGGATGGATGTGTGGATGGGTGGGTGGATGGATGTGTGGGTGTATGGATGTGTGGATGGGTGGGTGGATGGATGTGTGGGTGGATGGATGGATGTGTGGATGGATGGATGTGTGGATGGGTGGGTGGATGGGTGGGTGGATGTGTGGATGTATGGATGTGTGGATGGGTGGGTGGATGGATGTGTGGGTGGATGGGTGGATGGATGTGTGGGTGGATGTATGGATGTGTGGATGGGTGTGTGGATGGGTGGGTGGATGGATGTGTGGCTGGATGGATGGTGTAAGTCTCACTAGTCCAGTGATGAAACATGAGTGTCCTGGAAATGGGAAGGCATCACTCACCATCTCCTCGTGGGAATGTAGACTCTTCTCCTCCTCGCTCATCTTTCCGTGATGTCTTGAGAAAGTGTAATATTGTAACTTTGTGCATCCGCCATTGTCACCACATGTTAATGAACTCTCACGCGCAAAGAATGTGTGTGTGTGTGTGTGTGTGTGTGTGAGAGAGTGTGAGAGTGTGAGTGTGTGTGTGTGAGAGAGAGAGAGAGAGAGAGAGAGAGAGAGAGAGAGAGAGAGAGAGAGAGTGTGTGTGTGTGTGTGTGTGTGTGTGTGTGTGTGTGTGTGTGTGTGTGTGTGTGTGAGAGAGAGAGAGAGAGAGAGAGAGAGAGAGTGTGTGTCGTTCC
>JAGHMJ010004474.1:20000-62500 GCA_018749465.1 Paracanthobrama guichenoti | reverse complement strand
AACTAAGGAAAATCCCAAATTTAGTTTCTCAGAAAATGAGAACATTGTGTAAAGGTTGAATATTGAAGACAGCTGGAGCCACACTCTCATCAGCTGATGAACTCACAACACCTGCAAAGGCCTTTAAATGCTCTCTCAGTCTAGTTCTGTAGGCTACACAATCATGGGGAAGACCGCTGACCTGACCGCTGTCCAAAAGACGACCATTGACACCTTGCACAAGGAGGGCAAGACACAAAAGGTCATTGCAGAAGAGGCTGGCTGTTCACAGAGCTCTGTGTCCAAGCACATTAATAGAGAGGCCAAGGGAAGGAAAAGATGTGGTAGAAAAATGTGTACAAGCAATAGGGATAACCGCACCCTGGAGAGGATTGAGAAACAAAACCCATTCAAAAATGTGTGGGAGATTCACAAAGAGTGGACTGCAGCTGGAGTCAGAGCTTCAAGAACCACTACACACAGACGTCTGCAAGACATGGGTTTCAGCTGTCGCCACTCTTGAACAACAGACAGCGGCAGAAGCGTCTCGCCTGGGCTAAAGACAGAAAGGACTGCACCGCTGCTGAGTGCTCCAAAGTTATGTTCTCTGATGAGAGTCAATCAGGGTCCCAGAGTCTGGAGGAAGAGAGGAGAGGCACACAATCCACGCTGCTTGAGGTCCAGTGTAAAGTTCCCACAGTCAGTGATGGTTTGGGGTGCCATGTCATCTGCTGGTGTTGGTCCACTGTGTTTTCTGAGGTCCAAGGTCAGCGCAGCCGTATCCCAGGAAGTTTTAGAGCACTTCATGCTTCCTGCTGCTGACCAACTTTATGGAGATGCAGATTTCATTTTCCAACAGGACTTGGCACCTGCACACAGTGCCAAAGCAACCAGTACCTGGTTTAAGGACCATGGTATCCCTGTTCTTAACTGGCCAGCAAACTCGCCTGACCTTAACCTCACAGAAAATCTATGGGCTATTGTGAAGAGGAAGATGCGATACGCCAGACCCAACAATGCAGAAGAGCTGAAGGCCACTATCAGAGCCACCTGGGCTCTCATAACACCTGAGCAGAGCCACAGACTGATGGACTCCATGCCACGCCGCATTGCTGCAGTGATTCAGGCTAAAGGAGCCCCAGCTCAGTGTTGAGTGCTGGACATGCTCATACTTCTCATGTTCATACTTTTCAGTGCCAAGATTTCTAAAAATCCTTTCTTTGTGTTGGTCTAAAGTAATATTCTCATTTTCTGAGATCCTGAATTTGGGATTTTCCTTAGTTTTCAGTTATAATCATCAAAATTAAAAGAAATAAACATTTGAGATATATCAGTCTGTGTGTAATGAATGAATATAATATACAAGTTTCACTTTTTGAATGGAGTTAGTGAAATAAATCAACTTTTGATGATATTCTAATTATATGACCAGCACCTGTACACACACACACACACACACACACACTCACACTCACACTCACACTCACACTCACACTCGCTCTTTTGCGCACACACACTCACACTCGCTCGTGCGCGCACACACACACACACACACACACTCACACTCACACTCACACTCACACTCACACTCACACTCACACACACACACACACACACACACACACACACACACACACACTCAAACTCATGCACACACACACACTCACTCAAACTCATGCACACACACACACACATCTCACTCACTCAAACTCATGCACACACACACACACACACGCGCACACATCTCACTCTCACACACACACACACACACTCACACACACACACACTCGCACACACACTCACATCTGTCTCACACATACACACACACCTCACTCTCTCACACACACACTCACATCTCAGTCTTTCACACACACACACACACACTCACTCACACTCGCTCGTGCGCACACACACACTCACACTCGCTCGTGCGCACACACACACACACACACTTCACACACACACACACACACACACACACTTCACACACACACACACACACCTCACTCTCTCACACACACTCACATCTCAGTCTCTCACACATACACACACACCTCACTCATTCACACACACACACTTGCTCTTTTGCGCACACACACTCACTCGTGCACACACACACACACACACTCACACTCGCTGTGCGCAAGACACACACACTCGCTGTGCCGTATGCACACACACACACACACACTCACTCAAACTCATGCACACGCACACACACTCACTCACTCAAACTCATGCACACACACACACACACTTGCTCTTTTGCGCACACACACTCACTCGTGCACACACACACACACACACACACACTCACTCACTCACACTCGCTCGTGCACACACACACACTCACACTCGCTCGTGTGCGCGCACACACACACACACACACACACACACACACACACACTCACACACACACACACACACACACACACACACACACACACACACACACACACACCTCACTCACACTCACTCAAACTCATGCACACACACACACTCACTCACTCACTTTCCTGATCTGTCCTTTCTGGAGAGCGTGTGGCAGCGCCTGACTAATCGGCTGCGGCCCGGAGGCTTGCTCCAAACTTCATTTCGTTACACTGTACTTGTACATGTGTAATGACAAATAAATAACTTGTAAACTCACTCAAACTCATGCACACACAAACACACACACACACACACACACACACACTCACATCTCACTCTCACACACACTCACTTAAACTCATGCACACACACACATCTCTCTCACTCTCTCTCTCTCACACACACACACACACACACACACACCTCACACATCTCTCACACACACACACACACACACACACACATCTCTCTCTCACACACACACCTGTCTCACATACACACACACACACACACACACACACATCTCACACACACATCTCACTCTCTCACACACACACTCACTCGTGCGCACACACACACACTCACTCACACTCGCTCGTGCGCACACACACTCACACTCGCTTGTGCGCGCACACACACACACACACACACACTCACACACACCTCACTCACACTCACACACACTCAAACTCATGCACACACACTTGCTCTTTTGCGCACACACACTCACTCGTGCGCACACACACACACACACACACACTCACACTCACACACACACACACACTCACGCACACACACACACACACACACACTCACTCACTCTCACACACACACACACACTCACATCTCTTTCACACACACACTCACTCAAACTCATGCACGCACACACATCTCACTCACACACACACACACACCTCACACATCTCACTCTCTCACACACACACCTCACTCACACACACACACTCACATCTGTCTCACACACACACACACACACTCACACACACATCTCACTCTCTCACACACACACACCTCACTCACACACACACACTCACATCTGTCTCACACACATACACACACACCTCACTCATTCACACACACTCACTCGTGCGCACACACACACACACTCACTCATATCTCACTCACACACACTCACTCAAACTCATGCGCACACACACACACACACACACACCTCACTCACTCTCACACACTCACATCTGTCTCACATACACACACACACACACACACACACTCACCTCACTCACACACACACACACACACACACACACACACACACACACACACACACACACACACACTTGCACACACACACACACTTACATCTCACTCACTCTCACACACACACACACACACTCGCACACACACACACTTACATCTCACTCACTCACACACACACACACACACACACACACACACCTCACACACACACACTCACATCTCACTCTCTCACACACACCTCACTCTCACACACATCTCAGTCTCTCACACATACACACACACCTCACTCTCACTCTCTCACACACACACACACCTCACTCACACACACACACACTCACTCTCACTCTCACACACACACACACACCTACATCTCACTCACTCACACACACACACACACACACACACTCTCTCTCTCTCTCTCACACACACACACACACACACTCACGCACACACACACACACACACACCTCACTCACTCTCACACACACACACACTCACATCTCTTTCACACACACACTCACTCAAACTCATGCACGCACACACCTCACTCACACACACACACACCTCACACATCTCACACACACATCTCACTCTCTCACACACACCTCACTCACACACACACACTCACATCTGTCTCACACACACACACACACACCTCACACACACATCTCACTCTCACACACACACTCACATCTCAGTCTCTCACACATACACACACACCTCACTCATTCACACACACTCACTCGTGCGCACACACACACACACTCACTCACACTCGCTCGTGCGCACACACACACACACCTCACTCACACTCTCACACACACACACTCAAACTCATGCACACACACACACACACACACACACTCATATCTCACTCACACACACTCACTCAAACTCATGCGCACACACACACACACACACACACACACACTCACTCACTCACACACTCACATCTGTCTCACATACACACACACACACACTCACACCTCACTCACACACACACACACACACACTCGCACACACACACACACACTCGCACACACACACACTTACATCTCACTCACTCTCACACACACACACACACACACACGCACACACACACACTTACATCTCACTCACTCTCACACACACACACACACCTCACACACACACACACCTCACTCTCACACACATCTCAGTCTCTCACACACACACACACCTCACTCTCACTCTCTCACACACACACACCTCACTCACACACACACACACTCACTCACTCTCACTCTCACACACACACCTACATCTCACTCACTCACTCACACACACATCTCACTCTCTCTCATACACACACACTCACATCTCACTCTCTCTCACACACACACACCTCACCTCACACACACTCACATCTCACTCACTCACACACACCTCACATCTCTCTCTCTCACACACACACACACACACACACTTACATCTCACTCACTCACTCTCACACACACACACTCACATCTCACTCACTCACACACACATCTCACTCACACACACACCTCACTCACACACACACACACTCACACACACTCACATCTCTCTCACACACACACACACACACACACACACTCACATCTCACTCACTCACACACACACTCACATCTCACTCACACACACACCTCACTCACACACACACTCACATCTCACTCACTCACACACACACACACTCACATCTCACTCTCTCATACACACACACTCACATCTCACTCTCTCTCACACACACACCCTCACACACACACATCTCACTCACTCACACACACACTCACACTCACACACACACTCACACACACACACACACACACACACACACACACACACACACACACACACACACACACTTACATCTCACTCACTCACTCTCTCACACACACACACACACACACACACACACACACACATCTCACTCACTCACACACACACTCACATCTCACACACACCTCACTCACACACACACACTCACATCTCACTCACTCACTCACACACACACACACACACACACACACATCTCTCTCTCACACACACACACACACACTTCAAACCACATCAAACATTTTAAAGCAACATCAGTTGTATGTTGAATAAAACGTAAGAGCATGTTTTGTGAATATAATCATTTATTTTCTCTAGAACGATGCAAGAAATGTACACATCTTTATCTCAAGGTATAAAATTTTTTTCTTAAATAAGCAGTTTTTCATTCATACGTTTGTAAATGTATTAATTATTTGTCACAAACCCTGAAGAGAGCACATCCCGTACGACCAACGACAACAAAAAAAGTAAAAACAGTTAGCAGTACAGATCCAGCGGCGGTAACCTGATGTGACGGGAGGAAGTATTGCTCTGCATTCGTCCATATAAAAGCTGCATTTTCTTTCTAGTGACTTTTGTCTGACGCAAAATAAGCATTGTTCTCAATTATATATAGATATGTACATCAAAATATATGCTCTAGCTGAAAAAGGCCTTGGTTGAAGCTATTCGTAATGGGTTATGAAAGTGTGCTTGGTTCAGCTGCTGTTGACGCAGACTGATGACATCATTTCCAGGACGTCCACGTGACTCCAGTGCACAGAGAAATCTGGAAAACAAACGTTAATTCAGCATCAATGAATGTGCGACTCGTGTAAATTAAGTTAATAGATGCTCTCTGCTTTTATTTTATGAAATAAGGGCATTTTTCATGAACAGTAGGTGGCGCTGTTCCCAAATTTGGCGTGTCCCCTCGGATCCTGGTGCTGATGAAGGGCACCAGTATTAATGCATTGCCAAAATATAGCAGAGAATCTAATTTTGGGTTGATATTGTTAAATTCACAACACCATAACTTTTGAACACAAAGGAATATAAAAATTCTGCACAGCATTTATAAAAGCTCCATCGACAAAATATTCAAAGTGAAATATACACTATATAGCAAATCTCAGCCGTGTGAACGTTTGTATATAAAGTTACACAAGCATGTCCAACTCCATCGACACACAGGACAGTCCTTAAAGTGCCGTAGTCTCAGTTTCTGCAAATCCACTCAGGGTTTTTCCCCACGTGTGTAGTACAATCATGTGGTTTTGTTTTATTAATACAGTGTGTACTCTTTTCTTGATTTACCCCGAAAGAATGGAAGTGAAATGTGACAACATGCCCCACAGGTGGAGTAACATGAGCATATGACCGCTTCCATTTACACTTACGCATTCGGCAGACGCTTTTATCCAAAGCGACTTACATTGCACACTTTTGTCAGTTCTTGCTTTCCCTGGGAATCGAACCCATGACCTTGGCGTTGCTAGTGCCACACTCTTATTGTTTGAGCTACAGGAAAGCTTAAAATGATATCTGATATGATCAAAAAAATATCCAAAACAAACTAAAATATTTTGTCAATAAAACACAATTATTAAATTTTTTAAATAAAATAATTAAAAATTTTATTATTAAAAATAAACTAATTTTTGAGTGCAGACACATCGCTAAACACAGCTATACAGCAGAGTTACAACATAATAATAATAATAATAATAATAATAATAATAATAATAATAATAATAATAATAATGCGGCTGCCCCGCTGGGATTAACCGCTGCTCTTCTGCTGTCAGATCATTACAATAATAGCAGATTTGTCTTATTTTAAATAAACACAAAAACAGAGATGAAAAATAAACTGGTTAAATAAATGTTCAGTGATATCCTCCAAAGATTTCTTAATTTTGGCCCAATGTTTCCTCGAAATAATGTTGATATGGTAACGAGTAAATGCAGTGAGTTAGGTCATGCTGGCGTGAGCGGAGAGCTAAACTAACCCCGCGCTCCCCTGCACTATATAGCAGATCTAAACTATGATCGTTTATATTGTCTCCATATTATCATCCAGCTCTAACCTGATAAATGTGACTATATAGCACAAAGATATTAAGATATTATAAACAATAACATCATTCTGTAAAGCTGCTTTAAAGCAGTGTGTGTTGTGAAAAACGCTTTACAAATACATTTGATTTGACAAAAGTTCTGTGTAACTGACATTTACCCTCGTCCCTCAGTCTGAACACACACACACACGCCACACACCACACACCACACGCACACACACCACACACACACACACACCACACACACCACACACACCACACACACCACACACACCACACACACCACACACACCACACACACCACACACACAGCTTTTGAAATCATGTGTCTTTATGGTTTAATTGTTTAACATGATTTCTGCGTTAGAGCTGTAATTCATTCTGTACAGCAAGCTGCCATGTTCAATTATAAATAGAAGATATAAAAACACTTTTATCCCCACTTGAATGTTTTCCGCACTAATTTGGCCTAATACAAGGAAAATATTTACAAGCACAATTAAACCTAATCATCATAAAATGTGTTTTTAAATCACATCTTGCACACGCAGAGAAAGTGTAATGTGTAAATGTACAGAAATATCAATGCTTTTAAGTCGTAATTCGGGTCCATCGCAGAGGCGTGTTCAATCAATCCGCGCGCCGCGCCGGTAATTTACATCTTCATTAGCAGGAGCTTTTCACTTACGCTGAGATTTCAGGATAAAGGGGTAATTAACACAAACTGCCCCGCAATTTAAGAGTTTGTGTGAAGCATTAATTAAACATTCAGAGCGTTTCAGGGTTGAAAACAGCCGGCTTAATATTATAAAGCAGCCAGTTTGGACACTACAGTGATCCAGCGGCGTTATTCCCATGGAGTCTTTGGGTTCCGGGGAGAGTAAAGACCGGGCCGTCAGGGTGTTGTCGAGGAAGGGATGACACTCGACGTCGAAACACACCTGAGAACCAGGCTGTCAGACCGAGGGAATGGCGTGCCGAAAGCCCATAAAATAGTGTTCAACTAGTGACCTTAGTTCACACATCATCGGAAAAGAGCGTTTCTGGGATATCTGGGAACGACAGACTTGAGCTGCTGTTAAACACTGAACCCAGTCTATAACCCATCACACACACACACACACAGTCTAAATGTTGCTCTTTTTTGACACACACTTGCTAAACAGTAATAATAGTCATTTAAAGCAATTCAACACCAGTGATGCATTGTGGGAAATTAAGTGTTCTTCCACCCTCATTTAGTCAATATGATGAAATGCACAAACTAAATACATAGCTTTTCAAACATCATTTCAACTTTCAAACAAGCCTTTGTAAAAAAACAACATTTAAAGTTTATCTTGACTAGGTAAAAAATACAGTGGATAACACTTTACAATAATTAGTTAACATTAGTTTGTGTTTTTATTAATCTCTGTTAATATTAATGGATCAAAATTGTCATCACAGGGCCATTAAATGAGATTAACAGATACAACTTTTGATTTCTAAAATGCATTAGTTTAAGATTAACAGGGTGTTGATGTTAAGCGATGATAGTGCCGTGTGTGTGATCTCTCGTGTGACATGACTCTGAATCCTCCGACACGCGTGTCTAAACGTGCTGTAATTAGAAGTCAGAGGCTGAAGCGACACTCTGCCAGCAATTAACAGTTAAAACATTAATATCAGAGCTATTATGTGAAAGAATCATTGTGTGTTTCACACACACATCTGGAATCTGGAGAAATCAAACGAATTCTGTGCACATTTACTCACACACTTTCCTCATTATAATTGAAGAAGAAAGAAATGATGTGAGACGAGCCGCTCACAGAACAACCGATGAACGCCAGTGTTACAGCATCACTGACACTTCCATATATAATGCTGGCTGTCATTTGGTTATTTCCTGAGGTTTATTTTATATGGCTATAAATTATTTATTTAGCTCTAGTTATTTTAGTACATCAAATTAAGCCAAGCAAAAATGAGAAATAATAACTTTTTTTAATTGGTAACCGTTTCAAAAGGCAAAATTCACACGACTTCATAACAGCGTATACATTTCTTCAAATGAAAGCATACACTCTAAAGAATGCTGGGTTAAAAACAACCCGTCCGCCGGGTTAAAACAACCCAACCACTGGGTTAATTTTTAGAGCATAAATATGAATGTCAGTTATATATAAATTCATATCAATATGAATTTTATTGGTTGTCATTTTTTATGAGTTTATGCTTTTTAAAAACTTATACATACACACACACACACGTATATACACTGACCTAAAGGATTATTAGGAACACCTGTTCAATTTCTCAATCAATCATCTAATCAACCAATCACATGGCAGTTGCTTCAATGCATTTAGGGGTGTGGTCCTGGCCAAGACAATCTCCTGAACTCCAAACTGAATGTCAGAATGGGAAAGAAAGGTGATTTAAGCAATTTTGAGCGTGGCATGGTTGTTGGTGCCAGACGGGCCGGTCTGAGTATTTCACAATCTGCTCAGTTACTGGGATTTTCACGCACAACCATTTCTAGGGTTTACAAAGAATGGTGTGAAAAGGAAAAACATCCAGTATCACGGCAGTCCTGTGGGCGAAAATGCCTTGTTGATGCTAGAGGTCAGAGGAGAATGGGCCGACTGATTCAAGCTGATAGAAGAGCAACTTTGACTGAGATAACCACTCGTTACAACCGAGGTATGCAGCAAAGCATTTGTGAAGCCACAACACGCACAACCTTGAGACGGATGGGCTACAACAGCAGAAGACCCCACCGGGTACCACTCATCTCCACTACAAATAGGAAAAAGAGGCTACAATTTGCACAAGGTCACCAAAATTGGACAGTTGAAGACTGGAAAAATGTTGCCTGGTCTGATGAGTCTCGATTTCTGTTGAGACATTCAGATGGTAGAGTCAGAATTTGGCGTAAACAGAATGAGAACATGGATCCATCATGCCTTGTTACCACTGTGCAGGCTGGTGGTGGTGGTGTAATGGTGTGGGGGATGTTTTCTTGGCACACTTTAAGCCCCTTAGTGCCAATTGGGCATCGTTTAAATGCCACGGCCTACCTGAGCATTGTTTCTGACCATGTCCATCCCTTTATGACCACCATGTACCCATTCTCTGATGGCTACTTCCAGCAGGATAATGCACCATGTCACAAAGCTCGAATCATTTCAAATTGGTTTCTTGAACATGACAATGAGTTCACTGTACTAAAATGGTCCCCACAGTCACCAGATCTCAACCCAATAGAGCATCTTTGGGATGTGGTGGAACAGGAGCTTGCCCCTGGATGTGCATCCCACAAATCTCCATCAACTGCAAGATGCTATCCTATCAATATGGGCCAACATTTCTAAAGAATGCTTTCAGCACCTTGTTGAATCAATGCCACGTAGAATTAAGGCAGTTCTGAAGGCGAAAGGGGGTCAAACACAGCATTAGTATGGTGTTCCTAATAATCCTGACAGGTGAGTGTATAATATATATATATTTTTTTTTATAAATACATTTAAATTATTGCATAAACTAATATTCATTTACAATAAGCAATACATCTGTTATAGTATTTATTAATCGTTGTTAAGATCAGTTGATAAAAATAAAACTGTTCATTGTTCGTTCATGTCAGCTCAGGCCCATTGAATATTATAATAAGAGATAAAACTTTTGATAATGTATTAATAAATGTTGAATTTAACAAACTAAGATTAATAAATGCTGTAGAAGTATTTTTCATTGTTAGTTCATGTTGACTAAAAATAAACTGATTTATTTTCAGTTATATACATATAGACCTATTATATTTAAATCAGTGCTGTCAAATTGATTAATCACATCCAAAATAAAAGTGTTTACATAAATACACACACATGCATGTAAATACTGAAAAATGTGTTTTTATATATAAAATATATACATGCATGTGCGTGTATTCAAATCAGCATAATTATACACAGTACACACTCATATATTACTGTAAACAAACTTTTATTTGGGATGCGATTAATCGATTTGACAGCACCCAATTTAAAGTTACTTTTTTATAGTTTTGTTAATTTTAATAAACCTGTCAGTTAAAGCTGCTGCACTAATAAATGAGAAAAAAAAACTTCATATGAGCAACCCGTCCTCATCTACAAACACACAGAGGAACGCGAGGGAGTGTGTGAAAACCTGCTGCTCATCTCGATACGGCGACAGACTCATTCATCATGTGACCCGCCAGTGCAATTAATGCAAATGCTATTGGTTTCTGTGCGCTCGCTAATTTGTATTTAAATTGTGTTTTGTGTCAGAGCTCCTCTCGGCATTCACATGCGTCACCTCATAAACACATTCAGTCCCATCGAGAGAGAAACAACATCTATTCACCGACGGACGGCTTCAACAAACATGTGTGAAGTCTGCTGCATGCATACGCACACACACACCGATCAGGCATAACATTATGACCACTGACAGCTGAAGTGAATAACACCGATTATCTCTTTAATTAGAGTTTGAGCGAGTTTGACAAGGGCTAAATTGTGATGGCTAGATGACTGCAGCTCTTGTGGGGTGTTCCCGGTCTGCAGTGGTCAGGATCTATCAAAAGTGCTCAGATCCATGTGGATGTTACTTTGACACGTACCACCTACCTAAGCATTGTTGAGACCATGTACAGCCTTTCATGGAAACGGTATTCCCTGGTGGCTGTGGCTCTTCCAGCAGGATAATGCTCCTGACACAAAGCACAAATGCTTCAGGAATGGTTTGAGGAGCACAACAATGAGTTTGAGGTGTTGACTTGGCCTCCAAATTCCCCAGATCTCAATCCAATCGAGCATCTGTGGGATGAGCTGAACAAACAAGTCCGATCCATGGTGGCCCACCTCGCAACTTACAGGACTTAAAGGATCTGCTGTCCATGCCTCGACCAGTCAGCAACACAATATTAGGTCATAATGTTATGCCTGATCGGTGTGTATTGTCTGAGAGACAGTGGAAATCATCAAAATACTCGAATGCTTTTGGTACAAGAAACTGAACTAAGACTATTATTCACACAGACAGACGCAGGGCAGTGGAGTAAAATAAAGTTGCTCTCACGATGAATTGAATTGAAATGAAAAAGAAAAGCTTTTGGAAATAAAGTGGCGTGTTAATTCCAGCCAGCGGCCCGTCTGGTGTTGCTCCGAAAGAGAAAGAGCTCAGTGAAGCAGCGAATGCAAAGCAGCCTGACTGATTATTCCAGAAAGCGTGTTTCTGTCGACGTACATCCATCTCAGAGCGCATCAGCATTCAGGAGCCGGACGGGCCTTCAGTGCGGCTGGAACTGAGGTAAAAACCGATACGGTTAAACCACGAGCGCTGACAGCCGGCTGGAATGAAGGAACATTAACTATTAATTCCCTTTAAGGAAGCATCAGTGGAGGATGATGATGAAGAGGTGAGCGAGGAGGACGAGGCTGAAGGGATGTGACTCTTCACCCGCGTCTTAATGAGCCCGTGAATATTTCATGGCAGCGAGACACACTTCTGCACGTTTCCATCATCGCCGCAATCATCGGACACGCGCGCTCCGATTATCCAGGGCTGTGTTATCATTCACATGCGTGTGCTGCACGAATGCTTGTGATCAAATATTAAATTCCCAAAGACTGTAAACAGGGAACAAATCACTGAATCCCTGTGTAGTGTTCACTGCTCCCGATTCCCTGAGCGCAGGATTCCAGCTCACCGGAACTGGACCAGCAACATCATCACAGGAGCAGCTGATAATCATAAATGTGTGTTGATCATCAGATCCTCATCTGAGAGTGATCAGTGAAGGATCATGTGACACTGAAGACTGGAGTAATGATGATAAACTCAGCTTTGATCACAGGAATAAATCACACTTTACTATATATTCACACAGAGAACAGCTGATCTACACTGGAGGAGTATTACACTGATCTACTGGAGTTATGAGCAGGAGAGACTCTATTGTTTTGACAAACTTTTGACTGCCAGTGTAAACATTATAATATAATAATAAATTACCATACTTTAATATACATGCACATATTACACTTCCATGTGCATTTATATAAATATTATAGTTATTATTATAAATCTTTAAAATTTGTTTTGATTTAATATGAAAATAAACATAATTAGGTTATATTAGATGTGTATTTGATCTTAATTATAATCATGACAGTCGCATCGCGTCTCCACACTTTATATCACAACAGAACGCATCTCCCTTCGCATGTGACGCTCACTCCAGTGTGCACTTCTCAGGGCACTTACGGCCGAATGGAACGCACCTCGTGTTCTTAAAGCGGCCCTGAAGTCTAATTGGCCGATATATTGTTCTCATCACAAAAAGGGAACAAGCGGAGGAAAAGCACACAGATCTGGACTGAGAGCAGGTCATGGAGGCGTATGCTTCAGCACTTGTGAATATATTAATGAGGTTGTGTAAGCGCTCTGCTCCTCACCTGCCGGGTCTCTACGCTGCTCTGTCCTCCGTGTCTCGGCTGGACTCGGCGGCACGTGCCAAAGTGTCGGCCATCAGAGCTTCTTCCAGACTGCGCCGGGCCTGATGGACCTTCAGCTCCTGCTCCCTGAGGACGAGAGGATGAAAGAGGGATGAGTCAAAACACAGAAGCATCCTGACAGTCTTTGACCTCACTTTATCTGCTCTTCCCCGCGCCTCGGCTTCCCCTCCGGCCTGTCAATCAATCTCCAGTGTGTCTCTCACCTCTCATAACCCCTCGCTCCCTAAACACACACACACACACACACACACACACCTGCACCGGGACATCCATCACACCCTCCCCCTCGGGCACACCAGCCTTCTCAATCCATTCATTATAAACAATACAACAGGAATAAAGATAAAAATGTTTATAATTGATGATAATAAACCTAATGCGGTTCCCAGTGTTCCTCAGAACAGCAGCCGTCTCTCCTGAGGCGTGTGCAGTGTTAAAGTGTGTTTCTGGGGCTCTTCTGAGACGGAGGAGCTGGAGTTTGATGTTCAGTGTCTGAGCAGACGCTCCAAGCGCTTGTTCCCTTCACAGGGAAGCCAATCCCAGAATGCATTTTCACATGAAAAACAAACACCAGCATCTAAAACAGTTCCTATCTAATTAAAACTGATACTAACAGCACTTCTGCTCTGCCAGGGTTCACAGATCAGCCAGCGCTGGCATCGTTTCATGAGATCGAGACGCAAAACCATCAGAAATACTGTTTAACATCACAGCCATTAACACTCGCGCACACTCACGCTCACACTCGCACGCACTCGCACACACTCACACACTCGCACACACACGCTCACACTCGCACGCACTCGCACACACTCACACACTCGCACGCACACGCTCACACTCGCATGCACTCGCACACACTCACACATACACACTCGCACGCACACGCTAACACTCGCACGCACTCGCACACACTCACACATACACATACACACACACTCGCACGCACACGCACACACTCACACATACACACACTCGCACGCACACGCTCACACTCGCACGCACTCACACATACACACACTCGCACGCTGCACGCACACACTCACACATACACACACTCGCACGCACTCCCGCACACTCGCGCACACTCGCACGCACTCGCACGCACACGCTCACACTCGCACGCACTCACACATACACACACACGCTCACACTCGCGCGCACTCACACACTCGCGCACACACTCACACACACGCACGCACACGCTCACACTCGCGCACTCATACTCGCACACACTCACACATACACTCACTCGCACGCTCACACTCGCACACTCGCGCACTCGCACACACACACATACACTCGCACACTAACACATTAACACTCGCACACCCTAACACTCACACTCGCACACACTCACACTCACACACACTCACACACTCGCACACACTCACTCGCACACACTCACACTCGCACACACACTCGCACACACTCACACACTCACACTCGCACACACTCACACTCGCACACACTCACACTCGCACACACTCACACTCGCACACACTCACACTCGCACACACTAACACATTAACACACTCGCACACTCACATTCGCACACCCTAACACTCGCACACCCTAACACTCGCACACCCTAACACTCGCACACACTAACACATTAACACACTCGCACACTCACATTCGCACACACTAACACTCGCACACACTAACACTCGCACACACTAACACTCGCACACACTCACACTCGCACACACTCACACTCGCACACACTCACACTCGCACACACTCACACTCGCACACACTCACACTCGCACACACTCACACTCGCACACACTCACTAACACATTAACACACTCGCACACTCACATTCGCACACCCTAACACTCGCACACCCTAACACTCGCACACCCTAACACTAACACTCGCACACACTAACACATTAACACACTCGCACACTCACATTCGCACACACTAACACTCGCACACCCTAACACTCGCACACACTAACACTCGCACACACTAACACTCGCACACACTAACACTCGCACACACTAACACTCGCGCGCTCAGCACACACTAACACTCGCGCTCGCACACACTAACACTCGCGCTCGCACACACTAACACTCGCGCTCGCACACACTAACACTCGCGTCGCACTAACACTCGCACGCACTAACACTCGCACGCACTAACACTCGCACGCACTAACACTCGCACGCACTAACACTCGCACGCACTAACACTCGCGCACTAACACTCGTGCACACTAACACATTAACGCTAACACGCGCACGCTAACGCTCGTGCACACTGACGCTCGCACACACGGACGCACGCCTGCGCACACACACGACGCGCGCGCTACGCACTGCACTACGCGCGACACGCGCGCACTAACACGCGCACACACTAACGCAGACACGCGCACACTAACACTTGCGCACTAACACACGGACACTCACTAACTCGCGCAGTCGCGCACACTAACACTCGCGCACACTAACACTCGCGCATCCGCGCACACTAACACTCGCGCACACTAACACTTGCGCACACTAACACTCGCGCACACTAACACTCGCGCACACTAACACTCGCACACACGAACACGCAGACACACGCACACTAACACTCGTGCATTTGTGCACATTAACACTCGCGCACTAACGCGCGCACTAACACTCGGACACGCACACACGAACACGCAGACACACGCACACTAACACTCGTGCATTCGTGCACACTAACACTTGCGCACTAACACACGGACACTCACTAACTCGCGCATTCGCGCACACTAACACTCGCGCATCCGCGCACACTAACACTCGCGCACTAACACACGGACACTCACTAACTCGCGCATTCGCGCACACTAACACTCGCGCATCCGCGCACACTAACACTCGCGCACACTAACACTCGCAACACTTCATATTAGATGAAAAACTAAATATAAAAATTAAAAAATAAAATATAAATATTAAAAAACAAATTTTAATTAAAATAGAAATTAAACCATTAAAAATATTTTGTAAACTGAAATAAAAAACAAATAGCAGATGAAAAACTTAAAACAATTTTAAAGAAAATTTAAATGACTAAAATAAAATGTTTGTAATGACATGAGGACGAGTAAACGCTGACAGGCGATCAGTTTAGGCTGAACTGTCCCTTTAAACGTAAAGCTCAGAGACGGAGGAAAGTGAAAATCATGCATCTGACTTAAACACAACTGTGGTGTGTGTGTGTGTGTGTGTGTGTGTGTGTGTGTGTGTGTGTGTGTGTGTCTGTGTCTGTGTCTGTGTGTGTGTGTGTGTGTGTGTGTGTGTGTGTGTGTGTGTGTGTGTCTGTGTCTGTGTCTGTGTGTGTGTGTGTGTCTGTGTCTGTGTGTGTGTGTGTGTGTGTGTGTGTGTGTGTGTGTGTGTGTGTGTGTGTGTGTGTGTGTGTGTTGGAATCAGGCGTGTATACTGTAAAATCATCAGCTGGAGGCGACGCCCACTGATTCAAACACTCAAACACACACTCTCTCTCTCTCTCTCTAATGGGAGCTTGTTTGTCGCTGCTCATGGTTTCCTCTTATATAAGCATTAGGAGAAGCAGAGGAAGGAGCAAGCGCTCGCTCGTGTCCTGAATGCCAATGATCCGAGCACGAACTGAACACGAGAACGGACGCAGCGCTGCATCTCTCTGTATAAAGACCAGAATAAAGCACATGATCACTGCAGCCTCGTGCGCTGCTGCTCATTTGAACCTCAGGCCTTCCTCTAATGGCCAGCGTGTGCTCTGTGTCACGCGTGTGCATCTGCTGCCATCTTGTGTTCTGAACTGGACTTTAGACACTGAACTACTAGAAGAGATTGAAAATAATTATATTAAAATAAGGTTCAAATCAATTGTTAACTTATAACCACCCATAAAAAAATTTTACATTCATTTGTTTATTTTATTTATAAATGTTTTGAATATTGGTTTATATAAATCAAGCATAACATTATGGCCTAATATTGTGTTGTTCCCCCTGACCCGTCGAGGCATGGACTCCTCTAGACCCCTGAAGGTGTGCTGTGGGATCTGGCACCAAGATGTTAGCAGCAGATCCTTTAAGTCCTGTAAGTTGCGAGGTGGGGCCTTCATGGATCGGACTTGTTTGTTCAGCTCATCCCACAGATGCTCGATTGGATTGAGATCTGGGGAATTTGGAGGCCAAGTCAACACCTCAAACTCGTTGTTGTGCTCCTCAAACCATTCCTGAAGCATTTGTGCTTTGTGGCAGGAGCATTATCCTGCTGGAAGAGCCACAGCCACCAGGGAATACCGTTTCCATGAAAGGCTGTACATGGTCTGCAGCAATGCTTAGGTAGGTGGTACGTGTCAAAGTAACATCCACATGGATGGCAGGACCCAAGGTTTCCCAGCAGAACATTGCCCAAAGCATCACACTGCCTCCACCGGCTTGCCTTCTTCCCATAGTGCATCCTGGTGCCATGTGTTCCCCAGGGAAGCCACGCACACACACCCGGCCATCCACGTGATGTAAAAGAACACGTGATTCCTCAGACCAGGCCACCTTCTTCCATTGCGCCGTGGTCCAGTTCTGATGCTCACGTGCCACTGTTGGTGCTTTCGGCGGTGGACAGGGGTCAGCATGGGCACCCTGACTGGTCAGCGGCTATGCCGCCCCATACGCAACAAACTGAGATGCTCTGTGTATTCTGACACCTTTCTATCAGAACCAGCATTAACTTCTTGAGCAGTTTGAGCTCCAGTAGCTTGTCTGTTTGATCGGACCACACGTGAGGAAGAGATCATCAGTGTTACTCACTTCACCGGTCATAATGTTATGCCTGATTAGTTAGTTAGTTAGTTAATTAGGTAAGTTAGGTTGGTTAGTTGGTCTGTCATCACTCTTGATCCATTACAGTCGTCCTTGATCTCTATTCCCTTCTTCAAAGTGACAAGTCTAGATCATGTGTTGATCACTTTCTGCTAACCACTACAATCACACCACAACATTTGTTTTCACATCACACATTTCCCAGTCACACTATTAGTGTATGCGGAGGACGAGACGTCTCATCAGTATGCTGCCGGAACGCCAGATGGAAAACAACTACAGCAGGAAAATCTTATTTCACTTGTGTTTTTCATACAGCAAGCATCCAATTTACCCTCGGAGCCGAGCGGAATGACTCTCGCAGATCAATCTCATGAGGACTCGGGACGGTTTTAGCTCGGCGTGAACTGTGACGCCTGATTCCCAGCGCTGAGCAACACACCTCGACTGAACTCAATGAATACATAAAACTTTCAAACTTTGCATCACTTCTCAATTATCAAGGAATATTAGCAGGCTGGCTGATCTCAGAAACAAACCTATCAGAAAACGTCACGTCTTGAACAAGCCGGCGCAACGGGAGACGTTTCCAATCTAAATCACAACTAAAATCACATGCATCAGAAAACACGGCAAAAGCCTTTATGTATGATGCAATATGAATGTATTCACAGTGTACACTGTAATGCATTATATCTTTCCATTAGGGGTGTAACGGTGCATGTATTCATACCGAAGCGTTTTGGTGCAGTGCAATCTTTAACCGTTAACAGTCGGCTTGTTTTACGCTGGGACACACTTCAATCCCAGTTCCCACACCAACATATGAAGCACTGTCCATTTGATCATGAAACTCAAACCTTTCTATGCTCTTTAATGTGGCTGATATAGACGGGTGAACGTGATCGTCACAGTCACAGGATAAACATGAATGAACACCTGAAGGTAGGGCTGGGCTGATAAACGATATCACATCGAATTGCTAATTCATGTCGCTAACGATGATAAGCTCTGGACATTTTTACTCGATATGGATCGATGTAACAACCAGCGGTTAGCTTACGTCAGAGCACCCGCTCTACTGGCAAAGAGAACTCGACACGAGAAGGAAAAAATGAGTCGAACGTTAAATTGAAAGTGAAACTAACCTTGCGTATCGTCAAAAGATGATGAAATTGTCGATAAAAGGTAGCGCGAATTCAGTTACTCGTTTGAACCGCCACACAGACCCTTTATCCGCTCGGGTCAAACTCCAAACGGCAGCACAGCCGAGCTCACTGGAGCAGATCCGGTTACTCCGATCGGTCACGCGACCGTGAGATCAGTGAATTCAGCGGAAAACTCAAACATCTCTGTGATTTAAACTACTTTAAATCCAGACAAAACAGCGCCGACAACCACTAAACACTGCGCAACAATACAGACAGAGGGATTTTACAAATCTCCATAATTCCCCATGGATTTACTGTGGTGACACTGAATGTGGGATATAATGTGTCTTATAGATGAAGAGTAGTTTAAAACCACAAGTAACCGTCTGGTTTTACAACTTTCACTTAGGAGCAAATATCTGCCTTTAAATTTGAAAGAAAGAAATAGTTGACATTTATCGGAATAATCATCGATATCGACTGATATGAATTTTTTTTTTATTGAGATCACTTTTTGGCCATATTGCCCAGCCCTACCTGAAGGTGTGCTGAGGATACATCCCAACTGAAGCGCATCATATGTGGTGTAATCGCTCAATCAGTGTCTCACCTGGCGGAGAGACGTCAATAAAACAGCTGGAGATCAATGAGCATCACATTTACCTCAGGAGTCCTTCAGTGTCCACAGCTGAGAGTTCACCAGAGAAATCAGCCCTCACTGAATATATCACCTATATTAGCCTATATATGACCTATATTAGCCTATATATGACCTATATTAGCCTATATATGACCTATATATATATATGACCTATATAATGACCTATAATAGCTATATATGACCTATATTAGCCTATATATGACCTATATTAGCCTATAAATGACCTATATATGACCTATATTAGCCTATATATGACCTATATATGACCTATATTAGCCTATATATGACCTATATTAGCCTATATATGACCTATATACGACCTATATTAGCCTATATATGACCTATATTAGCCTATATATGACCTATATATGACCTATATTAGCTATATATATGACCTATATATGACCTATATATTATATATGATATATATGACCTATATTAGCCTATATATGACCTATATTAGCCTATATATGACCTATATATGACCTATATTAGCCTATATATGACCTATATTAGCCTATATATGACCTATATATGACCTATAATTAGCCTATATATGACCTATATTAGCCTATATATGACCTATATATGACCTATATTAGCCTATATATGACCTATATATGACCTATATATGACCTATAATTAGCCTATATATGACCTATATTAGCCTATACATGACCTATATATGACCTATATTAGCTTATATATGACCTATATTAGCCTATATATGACCTATATTAGCCTATATATGACCTATATATGACCTATATTAGCCTATATATGACCTATATTAGCCTATATATTCACTACATTAGCCTATATATTCACTACATTAGCCTATATATTCACTACATTAGCCTATATATGACCTATATTAGCCTATATATTCACTACATTAGCCTATATATTCACTACATTAGCCTATATATTCACTACATTAGCCTATATATTCACTACATTAGCCTATATATGACCTATATTAGCCTATATATGACCTATATATGACCTATATTAGCCTATATATGACCTATATATGACCTATATTAGCCTATATATGACCTATATTAGCCTATATATTCACTACATTAGCCTATATATTCACTACATTAGCCTATATATTCACTACATTAGCCTATATATGACCTATATTAGCCTATATATTCACTACATTAGCCTATATATTCACTACATTAGCCTATATATGACCTATATTAGCCTATATAATGACCTATATTAGCCTATATATGACCTATATTAGCCTATATATTCACTACATTAGCCTATATATTCACTACATTAGCCTATATATTCACTACATTAGCCTATATATGACCTATATTAGCCTATATATGACCTATATATGACCTATATTAGCCTATATATGACCTATATTAGCCTATATATTCACTACATTAGCCTATATATGACCTATATTAGCCTATATATTCATTATATTAGCCTATATATTCACTACATTAGCCTATATATTCACTACATTAGCCTATATATTCACTACATTAGCCTATATATTCATTATATTAGCCTATATATTCACTACATTAGCCTATATATTCACTACATTAGCCTATATATTCACTACATTAGCCTATATATTCACTACATTAGCCTATATATTCATTACATTAGCCTATATATTCATTACATTAGCCTATATATTCACTACATTAGCCTATATATTCATTATATTAGTCTATATATTCACTACATTAGCCTATATGTTCATTATATTAGTCTATATATGTTCATTATATTAGTCTATATATATTCATTATATTAGTCTATATATATTCATTATATTAGCCTATATATTCATTACATTAGCCTATATATTCACTACATTAGTCTATATATTCATTACATTAGCCTATATATTCACTACATTAGCCTATATATTCACTACATTAGCCTATATATTCACTACATTAGCCTATATATTCATTACATTAGCCTATATATTCACTACATTAGCCTATATATTCACTACATTAGCCTATATATTCATTATATTAGCCTATATATTCATTATATTAGTCTATGTTCACTACATTAGCCTATATGTTCATTATATTAGTCTATATATATTCATTATATTAGTCTATATATATTCATTATATTAGTCTATATATATTCATTACATTAGCCTATATATTCATTACATTAGCCTATATATTTAGTCTACATTAGTTACATATATATTCATTACATTAGCCTATATATTCACTACATTAGCCTATATATTCACTACATTAGCCTATATATTCATTACATTAGTCTATATATTCACTACATTAGTCTATATATTCATTATATTAGTCTATACATTCATTATATTAGCCTATACATTCATTATATTAGCCTATACATTCATTATATTAGTCTATACATTACATTAGCCTATTCATTACATTAGCCTATACATTCATTACATTAGTCTATACATTCATTACATTAGTCTATACATTCATTACATTAGCCTATACATTCATTACATTAGTCTATACATTCATTATATTAGCCTATACATTCATTATATTAGCCTATACATTCATTATATTAGCCTATACATTCATTATATTAGCCTATACATTCATTACATTAGCCTATACATTCATTATATTAGCCTATACATTCATTATATTAGTCTATACATTCATTATATTAGTCTATATATTCATTATATTAGCCTATATATTCATTATATTAGTCTATATATATTCATTATATTAGTCTATACATTCATTATATTAGTCTATATATTCATTATATTAGCCTATATATTCATTATATTCACTGAACCCATTACTGATGTCTGAATTATTAATGTGTGTTTAAATAAATCTAATCTATAATTAGATTTAGAAGTTAATGCAGAAACTGCCTTATGTACAGTTCACATGTTTGCACACAATGTGTTATTTGAGTGTTGATTATTATATCTGAACGTGAATATCAGCTGAGTTTAGGATAATAGTTTGGGCTCTGTGCTTTAAAACCCTCTGGTGCTCTTCAGTCATTTCTGACCAGGACATTTTCTGTTTTAAATTTTATTTAAATCACAGCGGAATGATATGAAACTTGGTGAATTTTGAGATTTTTATATATATATATATATATATATATATATATATATATATATATATATATATATATATATATATATATATATATATATATATATATATATATATATAAAAATTCAAATCCATCTAAAAAAAAATAAAATAAATCTCCATAGAGACCTCTAGTGGTTACACCCATGGTGGCATGATTTCTTAAATAATAATTCCAAAAGAGGGCGTTAATCTGCATTCACAAAAATGTATTTTGAAGGCCTAGACCCTGAAATACTGTTTTAAAAAAAATTTGTATTTTCAAATGGCAAAAATAGATCATAAATATTATTAAGTACCATCAAATCATCTCAAAATACAAAAGAAAATATAAAAAATATTGAAGAAAACTAAAATTACATTGGTCTTACTGGGGTTGAGTAAGTTTCATTTTTAGGTGTCCGGTCACTTCTGACCGGGAAGAGAACCAATGAAACGCCTAAACGAAGAGCACCAGAGGGCTATTAGTAATGTGTGAGTAAGGGCTCCCTATAGTTTACAGCATTATCTTTAAGAAACTCTGAGTTATGATTGAATTCATTTAAGGACAGACACAAATTGTTCAGTAATCCACTGTTTAATAAAAATAAACCGTGTGTACCGCAACACCCCTACTTTCCATAAATAATCATATAATGCATTCTAATATATGCAGATCCCTTGATAGATCTGACATTGTGTGTCTGTCATGTGTTGTAATGCATTATTACTTTCTAAAGGGTGTGCTCTTTGATACCAATCTTTCATTTGAAAGCCACGTTTCTAACATCTGTAAAACTGCATTCTACCATCTTAAAAATATATCTAAATTACGGCACATCCTTTCAATGCAAAATGCTGAACAGTTAATTCATGCGTTCATGAGCTCAAGGCTAGATTACTGTAATGCTCTACTGGGTGGTTGCCCTGCTCGCTTAATAAACAAACTCCAGCTGGTCCAAAACGCAGCAGCTCGAGCTCTTACTAGAACCAGGAAGTATGACCATATTAGCCGGTTCTAAATGGTTTAGCTCCCCAGTACTTGAGCGATCTCTTAACGCATTATACTCCATCACGTCTATTGCGGTCTCAAAACTCTGGCCAGTTGATAATCCCTAGAATATCAAAATCAACTGCAGGCGGTCGATCCTTTTCCTGTTTAGCGCCTAAACTCTGGAACAGTCTTCCTAGCATTGTTCGGGAAGCAGACACACTCTGTCAGTTTAAATCTAGACTAAAAACGCATCTCTTTACTATGGCATACACATAAAACATTATCAATCTCTATTATTCAAATCAGTAAATGATTGTTAGGCTGCATTAACTAGGTCAGCCGGAACCGAACACTTCCCATAACACCTGATGTACTCGTTACATCATAAGAAGAATGGCATCTACGCTAATGTTAGTCTCTCTGTTTATCCCGAGGTTTACTGCAGTCAGCCAGATCCGGGCCGTATCCTGATCAGATGGTGGACCAGCGCCTGGACATGACCAACTCATCCCTGAAGTGTCTGCAGAGAGCGTGTCAAATAAACTCGCCCCGTAAATGCTGCATCGACACGACATCCTCATTAAACCCGTCTCCGGCGTGACGACTCCAATCTTTTTCGAATAATCTTACGAATATCTATTTGCCTAATATGAATTAAGACCTGCTATGTTGCCAGAATTATAATCATACACTGTTTGTTCGTCGGCCAGAGGAGAACTGGCACCCCGACTGAGCCTGGTTTCTCCCAAGGTTTTTTTCTCCATTCTGACCCTGAAGGAGTTTTGGTTCCTTGCCACCGTTGCCTCTGGCTTTTGGCTTGCTCAGTTGGGGACTCCTAAATCTCATCTATATTCCCGATCTGCCCGCATTGACACTATATGATACTGAAATGAGCTGGATAACATCACCGTTTCACCAGAACGGCTGTACAAATTCTGTTGCATTATTTTCCTGTTAACAATGTGAAGCTGCTTTGAAACAACTGGACTTGTTAAAAGCGCTATATAAATAAAGGTGACTTGACTTGATAAAGGTGCAACACTGAATATCACAGCCCTGCTTATTATAAACTGCATTATGAGGTGCTTTAGAAGGCAGAATCAGTGCAGTCTTTTTGGAATGCATGATCTATAAAAGCTTCAGGTATTGTTCCATCAGACTCGTCTGATAATGTGGAGCGAGATTCTTCACAGACACACACACACACACACACACACACACACGAATCTCACCGGATGTCTTCGTCGGTGACGGTGAAGGCTTTGCAGAGCGGCTGGGATGTGTTTAGCCATATGGCAGGGTTCTTCTCCGCGGCCGTGGACGTCTGACCCGTGATGGGCGCTGAACTCATGTGCAGGGCACTCGCTATGGCCGACAGCAGCGTCTCATCCGACGAGTCCGGGCCGATACCTGTGACGGCACCACAGGCATCACACACACACACACACACACTCGCTATTGGAACGAGACTGAAACACATCTTACTCATCTTACTCTGTAAGCCTTTGGGCAGATCCATAGTCCTGAGCGCTTCCTCTGACACGTCCGACGACCGCAATCCCTTCAAACGCTTCTCCCAGAAGAGCTGCACACACACACACGAGAGCATGAAGGTCCGGTTCTGATGTCAAGAACCTTCTACACAGAGCAGTGCTAAACCTAAAGCCACTAAAATAAAGCTAAAATAAAATAAAACATTAACATTAGATGTTTTAAATGTATTAAAATGATTTACGTTAACTGAAATAAAAAACATATCAGATGTAAAACTTAAACAACTTTAAAGAAAACTGAAATAAAATAAAATAAAAAACTAAAGCTATAAATAAAATGAAGATAAATAGAATTTTTCACAAAACAACATGATTAAAACAAACTAAAATGAATATGAAAACAACATATAAAACCCAATTCCAATATGAATAAACAGTATAAATATAGTAAAACAGCCATGACTTATTGTACAGCTGATGATGATGATTGACAGGTCTCTCCTCCAGCTCATTAATCTGTGTGTGATCACCCTCATGCTGCAGATATGTGTGTGTGTGTGTGTGTGTGTGTGTGTGTGTGTGTGTGTGTGTGTGTGTGTGTGTGTGTGTGTGTGTGTGTGTAAGGAGTGTTAAAGGTCAGAAGCATCAGTGATATTTACCCCTCGGGTCGCGTCTGCTAAACCACATCACATGATCACGAGCGCAGCCCTGAAGTTTCAATTAGATGCATGTAACCCAAAGGAGCGAGTGTGTGCTGGTCAGACATCAGCGGCGTGTCCGGCGGGAGCCATAAACGCCGGAACAGCTCATAAACACTGCAGCATTTATTGAGCTGGAGACTTAAATAAAGCTCCTCCATGAGCGGCATGGGGCTCGTAGAAGCAAATCCACCCTCGGCTACTGTAACACTCACTGAGATATGAGACAGAGCATCATTTACAGTCAAGCTTTACGCTCAAACGCTCCCTGGGAATCAAGCAGGAAAAATCCAGTAGATCAGTGTAATATTCCTCCAGTGTAAATCAGCTGTTCTCTGTGTGAATATATAGTAAAGTGTCATTTATTCCTGTGATCAAAGCTGAGTTTATCATCATTACTCCAGTCTTCAGAGTCACATGATCCTTCACTAATCATTCTCAGATGAGGATCTGAAGCTTTTATCGGAGGTAAAGCTTTATTCCACTCACAGGCCCAGCGTCTGATGAAGAGCTTCATCTGTTCCTGCATCAGTGACTCAAAACCGCTGGACCTTCTGCATGCAGATCAATAATCCTGATTCGGTTCTTCCAAAAGCTCCGGTCATTAAACATTAGAATAAGCAGAAACGAATCTCACCAAACCGGCCACATCACGCCATCAACAGAACCAAATGAGAAATTATGTTTTACGTAAAAGAAAATCAAACCTATTTTAGAGCCATTAAGAAAGACACATTTTCTTACAGAATTGTCATTACGATCAAATAAATGCTCTGTGTATTCTGACACCTTTCTATCAGAACCAGCATTAACTTCTTGAGCAATTTGGGCTCCAGTAGCCCGTCTGTTTGATCGGACCACACGGGTCAGCCTTCGCTGCCCAGGTACATCAATGAGCCTTGGCCGCCCATGACCCTGTGGCCGGTTCACCACTGTTCCTTCCTTGGAGCACTTTTGATAGATCCTGACCACTGCAGACCGGAAACACCCCACAAGAGCTGCAGTTTTGGAGATGCTCTGACCCAGTCGTCTAGCCATCACAATTTGAAACCAAATTGAAATGATTCAAGCTTTGTGACATGGTGCATTATCCTGCTGGAAGTAGCCATCAGAGAATGGGTACATGGTGGTCATAAAGGGATGGACATGGTCAGAAACAATGCTCAGGTAGGCCGTGGCATTTAAACGATGCCCAATTGGCGCTAAGGGGCCTAAAGTGTGCCAAGAAAACATCCCCCACACCATTACACCACCACCACCAGCCTGCACAGTGGTAACAAGGCATGATGGATCCATGTTCTCATTCTGTTTACGCCAAATTCTGACTCTACCATCTGAATGTCTCAACAGAAATCGAGACTCATCAGACCAGGCAACATTTTTCCAGTCTTCAACTGTCCAATTTTGGTGACCTTGTGCAAATTGTAGCCTCTTTGTCCTATTTGTAGTGGAGATGAGTGGTACCCGGTGGGGTCTTCTGCTGTTGTAGCCCATCCGCCTCAAGGTTGTGCGTGTTGTGGCTTCACAAATGCTTTGCTGCATACCTCGGTTGTAACGAGTGGTTATTTCAGTCAAAGTTGCTCTTCTATCAGCTTGAATCAGTCGGCCCATTCTCCTCTGACCTCTAGCATCAACAAGGCATTTTCTCCCACAGGACTGCCGCATACTGGATGTTTTTCCCTTTTCACACCATTCTTTGTAAACCCTAGAAATGGTTGTGTGTGAAAATCCCAGTAACTGAGCAGATTGTGAAATACTCAGACCGGCCCGTCTGGCACCAACAACCATGCCACGCTCAAAATTGCTTAAATCACCTTTCTTTCCCATTCTGACATTCAGTTTGGAGTTCAGGAGATTGTCTTGACCAGGACCACACCCCTAAATGCACTGAAGCAACTGCCATGTGATTGGTTGATTAGATAATTGCATTCATGAGAAATTAAACAGGTGTTCTAATAATATATATATATATATATATATATATATATATATATATATATATATATATATATATATATATATATATATATATATATATATATATACACATATACATACATACACACACACAGGTGCTGGTCATATAATTAGAATCTCATCAAAAGTTGATTTATTTCACTAATTGCATTCAAAAAGTGAAACTTGTATATTATATTCCTTCATTACACACAGACTGATATATCTCATCATGTAATTTTGATGATTATAACTGACAACTAAGGAAAATCCCAAATTTAGTTTCTCAGAAAATGAGAATATTGTGAAAGGTTGAATATTGAAGACAGCTGGAGCCACACTCTCATCAGCTGATGAACTCACAACACCTGCAAAGGCCTTTAAATGCTCTCTCAGTCTAGTTCTGTAGGCTACACAATCATGGGGAAGACCGCTGACCTGACCGCTGTCCAAAAGACGACCATTGACACCTTGCACAAGGAGGGCAAGACACAAAAGGTCATTGCAGAAGAGGCTGGCTGTTCACAGAGCTCTGTGTCCAAGCACATTAATAGAGAGGCCAAGGGAAGGAAAAGATGTGGTAGAAAAATGTGTACAAGCAATAGGGATAACCGCACCCTGGAGAGGATTGAGAAACAAAACCCATTCAAAAATGTGTGGGAGATTCACAAAGAGTGGACTGCAGCTGGAGTCAGAGCTTCAAGAACCACTACAAAAATGGCGCCGCCGTGTTCGGTCGCCGTTCAGGTCGCTCCGCAAAGACTGTGCTTTTATTTACTATTTTACTTTCTTTTACTCTCAATTTTTACAAACTTATCATCTGCATTGATCTACTATGACAGCAAAACTCTTTTGGACATTGGTTACAACTACACTGGGCTGTTTCAGGACACTTTCACCGATCCTCTATCTGCGATCCTTCGGAACACCGAGTTGAACAATGGCCAGACGAGCCGGCGGCGAAGAACCAAGAAACACCGTGGGAAACGCGCTGGTATCCGCAACAGACTGAGGAAAAGGGCATTCAGAGCATTCCCGAGCACAGCTGTGACGCCGTCGGAGAACTTCTCTGTTTTTCGGATGGACAGAACAGCTGAGGCCGGTAAATCCAAAGGCGGTGGAGTATGCTTCATGATCAACAAGAAATGGTGCGACCCCAGGAACATCACCATTCTCTCGCGGACCTGCTCGCCTTATCTGGAACATTTAACAATCATTTGCCGTCCATTCTATCTGCCGAGGGAGTTTTCTGCGGTTGTCGCGACCGCGGTCTACATTCCTCCACAGGCGAACACAGCGCTAGCTTTATCTGGCCTTCATGATGTTGCCAGCGGCGTCATAAACAAACACCCCGACACGGCGTTCATCGTCGCGGGCGATTTTAATAAAGCAAACCTAAAGAAAGTCCTGCCAAACTTTCACCAGCACGTCTCCTGTCCTACACGAGGAGCAAACACGCTGGATCATTGCTACTCTCCGTTTAAGAATGCCTATAAAGCGCGGTCACTTCCAGCTTTCGGCAAATCGGATCATGCCACCATCTTCCTCACACCTGAATACAAACAAAGGCTCGTTCAGGAACCCCCGGTGAGGCGGGAAGCGTTGGTCGCCCCACTCAGAGACCGCGCTACAGGCAGCTCTGGACGATGTGGATTGGGACATGTTCCGAGCGAATTTAGCCGACGTAAACGAGTTCACAGAAGTGGCGCTTTGCTTCATCAACACGCTTACAGAGCAAGCCACGCAAACAATAACAATAACGTCCTTCTCAAATCAGAAACCGTGGGTGGACAATTCAATCCGCGCTGCAGGGAACACACGCACTGCCGCTTACAACGCCGGTCTCCTATCGGGGAATATGACTGAATACAGATCGTCCTGCTATGCTCTGCGGCGTGCAGTTAAAGCCGCAAAGCTCCGGTATAAAGACCGAGTGGAGTCTCATTTCCAACTCAACGACTCGCGGCGCATGTGGCAGGGTCTGAGGTCCATCTGCTCTTTTGGATCTCTTTTGGAACTCTTTCTACGCTCGCTTTGACTGTAACCGCGGCAATGCGACTCCGCCAAGTGGCGCGTTAGAGGAAATTACTCAGAGCAGCAACAATCACGTGATCTCTGTCTCAGAGGATGAAGTTCGGAGAGCACTCAAGCGTGTGGACGTCAGGAAAACTGCCGGGCCGGATGGTATTTCAGGTCGTGTTCTGCGGTCCTGTGCTGATCAGCTCGCCGGGTTGTTTACATCTATCTTTAATGAGTCCCTCGCTACATCTGTGGTCCCCACCTCCTTCAAAAAAAATCCACCATCATCCCTGTCCCTAAGAACAGTAAACCCTCTTGCCTAAATGACTATCGTCCAGTGGCTCTCACGTCTATAGTCATGAAGGTCTTTGAGAAACTCATTAAAAACACCATTTGCGCCTTCATTCCTGATACTTTGGACCCTCTTCAGTTTGCCTATCGTCCCAATAGATCGACTGAAGATGCCATCTCTCATGTCCTCCACTCCTCCCTCACTCACATCGACAGCAAAAGTAGGAACTACGTAAGGCTGCTATTTATTGACTATAGCTCAGCCTTTAATACCATAGTTCCCATCAAGCTAACCTCCAAACTCCTGGATCTCGGCCTGAATCCTTCTCTCTGCCACTGGATTGAGGACTTCCTCACTGGCAGGCCTCAGGTGGTGAGAATAGGCCAGTTCACCTCCACCTCCATCACCCTGAGTGTGGGAGCTCCACAGGGCTGTGTCCTGAGTCCCCTGGTCTACTCTCTCTACACACGACTGTTTGTCCACACACAGCTCCACCTCTATCATCAAATTTGCTGATGATACTGTTGTCCTGGGCCTCATTTCCAACAACAACAAGACGGCATACTTGGACGAGGTGGAGCATCTAACATCATGGTGCCAGGACAACTGTCTCTCTCTGAATGTTGGCAAGACAAAAGAAATTATTGTGGACTTCAGGAAGAGACCGCAACGGACATACTCCCCCCTCATGATCAGCGGGTCACCAGTAGAGAGAGTGAGCAGCTTCAAGTACCTGGGTGTAAACATCTCCGAGGACCTGACCTGGACTGCTCACATTCAGACACAGGTGAAAAAAGCCAGGCAAAGACTGTACCACCTGCCCCAGCTGAGGAAATACAGGGTTTCACCAGCTATCCTGAAAACTTTCTATTTAGGGGCGATAGAAAGTGTATTAACTCAGTGCATCACAGCGTGGTATGGGAACAGCACCAGTCATGACTGCAAAGAGTTGTGCGCTTATCCGAGCGTATCTCAGGGTCAGCTCTCCCGTCTCTGCAAGACGTCTACACCAAATGCTGCAAAGGTAGAGCTACTAAAATCATCAAGGACTCTAAATCACCCTGCAAACCCTCATTTCACGCTGCTGCCATCTGGTAAGCGCTTCCGAAGCCTGATGGCCAAAACTGAGACTCAGGAGGAGCTTCTTCCCCCAGGCCATCAGACTCCTGAACTCAGTCACTTAACATTACTTTTAACATTACTTTTTTATTCTATTTCTATATAATTTCTTCCTTGTGTTTTTAACTGTGAATTTGCACTGTCCATGGAGCGGACCTGTTTACATTTCACTGCCGGTTGTATATTCTGTATATAACGGTGTGTGTGACAAATAAAACTCTTGAATCTTGACACACAGACGTCTGCGAGACATGGGTTTCAGCTGTCGCATTCCTCGAGTCAAGCCACTCTTGAACAACAGACAGCGGCAGAAGCGTCTCGCCTGGGCTAAAGACAGAAAGGACTGGACCGCTGCTGAGTGCTCCAAAGTTATGTTCTCTGATGAAAGTCAATCAGGGTCCCAGAGTCTGGAGGAAGAGAGGAGAGGCACACAATCCACGCTGCTTGAGGTCCAGTGTAAAGTTTCCACAGTGAGTGATGGTTTGGGGTGCCATGTCATCTGCTGGTGTTGGTCCACTGTGTTTTCTGAGGTCCAAGGTCAGCGCAGCCGTATCCCAGGAAGTTTTAGAGCACTTCATGCTTCCTGCTGCTGACCAACTTTATGGAGATACAGATTTAATTTGCCAACAGGACTTGGCACCTGCACACAGTGCCAAAGCAACCAGTACCTGGTTTAAGGACCATGGTATCCCTGTTCTTAACTGGCCAGCAAACTCGCCAGCAAACTCGCCTGACCTTAACCTCACAGAAAATCTATGGGCTATTGTGAAGAGGAAGATGCGATACGCCAGACCCAACAATGCAGAAGAGCTGAAGGCCACTATCAGAGCCACCTGGGCTCTCATAACACCTGAGCAGAGCCACAGACTGATGGACTCCATGCCACGCCGCATTGCTGCAGTGATTCAGGCTAAAGGAGCCCCAGCTCAGTGTTGAGTGCTGGACATGCTCATACTTCTCATGGCCAAGATTTCTAAAAATCCTTTCTTTGTGTTGGTCTAAAGTAATATTCTCATTTTCTGAGATCCTGAATTTGGGATTTTCCTTAGTTTTCAGTTATAATCATCAAAATTAAAAGAAATAAACATTTGAGATATATCAGTCTGTGTGTAATGAATGAATATAATATACAAGTTTCACTTTTTGAATGGAGTTAGTGAAATAAATCAACTTTTGATGATATTCTAATTATATGACCAGCACCTGTACACACACACACACACACACTTATACAAAGAAAAAAACAATTCACAATGAAGATTTTTAAATAAATACATTATATAAATAATATATATAACATTTATATTAAATTAATTATTTACTTAAGAAATAAGAAAGCTCTATATTGTGCTCTCGATTTATTTATTTGGCTATGTAAATTCATTTTTTAAATTACATTAATTAAAGTGTGTGTGTGTGTGTGTGTGTGTGTGTGTGTGAGCGAGCGAGAGTGAGACTCTTCAGTGAGAAGCATGAATGTGACCTGTGACCTCTTCCTGTCTCTGTCTCAGTCGATTCTTTTGTGTTCTGATGATCAAGATCTGGTTTAAATAAAATAACAAAATCAGGAAAATAAATATTTAAATTAATTTACATACATTTCTTGGGTTCCATTATAAAAATAAATAAATATTCATTTTAAATTATTATAAAAACAAAAACAAATAAAAAAAAAAGGTTCAAAATTAATTTACATAGACCAATAAATATGCAAGCAAATAAAAAAAAATGGGAACACAATCTATAGAGCTCTCATGAAAATGGAAGGATTCAGTTTACATCAAGAGTTTTGAGTTCCGTTCATGTTCTTTTAGGAAAGAAGGAAGCTGACTCAAACACTCATGGAGCTTCCGGTGTGAGAATGAGATCAGAACATGTGCGTTACTGGAGCTGCTCCAGCGCCCTCTAGTGCTCAGAGGAGAGCAGCGCCACACATGCACACACACACACACACACACACACACACACACACACACACACACAATTCCACTCAATCCAGCGGCTGGACCAACACAAAGACATTCTGTTGAAATCAATGATGAATCATAATCAGGTATTTCATAGAGAATTATTAATACTTTCATTTCATGTGACATTCTGACTGCATTAACGAGCTGTCTAATTAATTATGGCTGTGCAATAAATGTACAACAGAAAGATACAAAATAAGATTCCCATCAGTGTGTGTGCAGACTATTACAAATAATTTTCATTAACTGAAATAAAAGAAAATAGTTTAAAATATAAAATTAGAAGAAAAACAAACAAAAATAGAAAATTAAATTTAAAATAATTTTCATTAATTGAAATAAAACTGAAATAAAATATATTTGTAAAACTCAAAAAAAAAAAAATGCAAACAAAAATATATGACCACTGTGAGCGTATATGGATCAGACTGAGATCCCGACATTATTCATGACCTCTGTGAGCGTATATGGATCAGACTGAGATCCCGACATTATTCATGACCTCTGTGAGCGTATATGGATCAGACTGAGATCCCGACATTATTCATGACCTCTGTGAGTGTATATGGATCAGACTGAGATCCTACAATTATTCATGACCACTGTGAGCGTATATAGATCAGACTGACATCCTGACATTATTCATGACCACTGTGAGCGTATATAGATCAGACTGTGAGCATATATGGATCAGACTGTGATCCCGACATTATTCATGACCACTGTGAGTGTATATGGATCAGACTGACATCCTGACATTATTCATGACCACTGTGAGCATATATGGATCAGACTGTGAGCGTATAAAGATCAGACTGAGATCCCAACATTATTCATGACCACTGTGAGCGTATATGGATCAGACTGACATCCTGACATTATTCATGACCACTGTGAGCATATATAGATCAGACCGAGATCCCAACATTATTCATGACCACTGTGAGCGTATATAGATCAGACTGACATCCTGACATTATTCAATGCCACTGCGTATATAGATCAGACCGAGATCCCAACATTATTCATGACCACTGTGAGCGTATATGGATCAGACTGAGATCCCGAGATTATTCATGACCACTGTGAGCGTATATAGATCAGACTGAGATCCTACAATTATTCATGACCACTGTGAGCGTATATAGATCAGACTGTGAGCATATATGGATCAGACTGTGATCCCGACATTATTCAATGCCACTGCGTATAAAGATCAGACTGAGATCCTGACATTATTCATGACCACTGTGAGTGTATATGGATCAGACTGACATCCTGACATTATTCATGACCACTGTGAGCATATATGGATCAGACTGTGAGCGTATAAAGATCAGACTGAGATCCCAACATTATTCATGACCACTGTGAGCGTATATGGATCAGACTGACATCCTGACATTATTCATGACCACTGTGAGCATATATAGATCAGACCGAGATCCCAACATTATTCATGACCACTGTGAGCGTATATAGATCAGACTGACATCCTGACATTATTCAATGCCACTGCGTATAAAGATCAGACTGAGATCCTGACATTATTCATGACCACTGTGAGCGTATATGGATCAGACTGTGAGCGTATATAGATCAGACTGAGATCCCGAGATTATTCATGACCACTGTGAGCGTATATAGATCAGACTGAGATCCTACAATTATTCATGACCACTGTGAGCGTATATGGATCAGACTGACATCCTGACATTATTCATGACCACTGTGAGCATATATAGATCAGACCGAGATCCCAACATTATTCATGACCACTGTGAGCGTATATAGATCAGACTGACATCCTGACATTATTCAATGCCACTGCGTATATAGATCAGACCGAGATCCCAACATTATTCATGACCACTGTGAGCGTATATGGATCAGACTGAGATCCCGAGATTATTCATGACCACTGTGAGCGTATATAGATCAGACTGAGATCCTACAATTATTCATGACCACTGTGAGCGTATATGGATCAGACTGAGATCCTGACATTATTCATGACCACTGTGAGCGTATATGGATCAGACTGTGAGCGTATATAGATCAGACTGAGATCCTGACATTATTCATGACCACTGTGAGCGTATATGGATCAGACTGTGAGCGTATATAGATCAGACTGAGATCCTGACATTATTCATGACCACTGTGAGCGTATATGGATCAGACTGTGAGCGTATATAGATCAGACTGAGATCCTGACATTATTCATGACCACTGTGAGCGTATGGATCAGACTGTGATCCCGACATTATTCAATGCCCCTGCGTATAAAGATCAGACTGAGATCCTACAATTATTCATGACCACTGTGAGCGTATATAGATCAGACCGAGATCCCAACATTATTCATGACCACTGTGAGCGTATATGGATCAGACTGAGATCCTACAATTATTCATGACCACTGTGAGCGTATATGGATCAGACTGTGAGCGTATGGATCAGACTGTGATCCCGACATTATTCAATGCCACTGCGTATAAAGATCAGACTGAGATCCTGACATTATTCATGACCACTGTGAGCGTATATGGATCAGACTGTGAGCGTATATGGATCAGACTGAGATCCTGACATTATTCAATGCCACTGTGAGCGTATATAGATCAGACGGAGATAGGATAGCATCTTGCAGTTGATGGAGATTTGTGGGATGCACATCCAGAGCACGAAGCTCCCGCTCCACCACATCACAAAGATGCTGTATTGGGTTGAGATCTGGTGACTGTGGGGGCCATTTTAGTACAGTGAACATTTTAGTACAGTACAACTCATTGTCATGTTCAAGAAACCAATTTGAAATGATTCGAGCTTTGTGACATGGTGCATTATCCTGCTGGAAGTAGCCATCAGAGAATGGGTACATGGTGGTCATAAAGGGATGGACATGGTCAGAAACAATGCTCAGGTAGGCCGTGGCATTTAAACAATGCCCAATTGGCACTAAGGGGCCTAAAGTGTGCCAAGAAAATATCCCCCACACCATTACACCACCACCACCAGCCTGCACAGTGGTAACAAGGCATGATGGATCCATGTTCTCATTCTGTTTACGCCAAATTCTGACTCTACCATCTGAATGTCTCAACAGAAATCGAGACTCATCAGACCAGGCAACATTTTTCCAGTCTTCAACTGTCCAATTTTGGTGAGCTTGTGCAAATTGTAGCCTCTTTTTCCTATTTGTAGTGGAGATGAGTGGTACCCGGTGGGGTCTTCTGCTGTTGTAGCCCATCCGCCTCAAGGTTGTGCGTGTTGTGGCTTCACAAATGCTTTGCTGCATACCTCGGTTGTAACGAGTGGTTATTTCAGTCAAAGTTGCTCTTCTATCAGCTTGAATCAGTCGGCCCATTCTCCTCTGACCTCTAGCATCAACAAGGCATTTTTACCACAGGACTGCCGCATACTGGATGTTTTTCCCTTTTCACACCATTCTTTGTAAACCCTAGAAATGGTTGTGCGTGAAAATCCCAGTAACTGAGCAGATTGTGAAATACTCAGACCGGCCCGTCTGGCACCAACAACCATGCCACGCTCACAATTGCTTAAATCACCTTTCTTTCCCATTCTGACATTCAGTTTGGAGTTCAGGAGATTGTCTTGACCAGGACCACACCCCTAAATGCACTGAAGCAACTGCCATGTGATTGGTTGATTAGATAATTGCATTAATGAGAAATTGAAAAGGTGTTCCGAATAATCCTTTAGGTGAGTGTATATGGATCAGACTAGGATCCTGACATTATTCATGACCACTGTGAGCGTATATGGATCAGACTGTGAGCGTATATAGATCAGACTGAGATCCTGACATTATTCATGACCACTGTGAGCGTATATGGATCAGACTGTGAGCATATAAAGATCAGACTGAGATCCCGACATTATTCATGACCACTGTGAGCGTATGGATCAGACTGTGATCCCGACATTATTCAATGCCCCTGCGTATAAAGATCAGACTGAGATCCTACAATTATTCATGACCACTGTGAGCGTATATAGATCAGACCGAGATCCCAACATTATTCATGACCACTGTGAGCGTATATGGATCAGACTGAGATCCTACAATTATTCATGACCACTGTGAGCGTATATGGATCAGACTGAGATCCTACAATTATTCATGACCACTGTGAGCGTATATGGATCTGAGACTGAGATCCTACAATTATTCATGACCACTGTGAGCGTATATGGATCAGACTGAGATCCTACAATTATTCATGACCACTGTGAGCGTATATGGATCAGACTGAGATCCTACAATTATTCATGACCACTGTGAGCGTATATGGATCAGACTGAGATCCTACAATTATTCATGACCACTGTGAGCGTATATAGATCAGACCGAGATCCCAACTTTATTCATGACCACTGTGAGCGTATATAGATCAGACCGAGATCCCAACATTATTCATGACCACTGTGAGCGTATATGGATCAGACTGAGATCCTGACATTATTCATGACCACTGTGAGCGTATATGGATCAGACTGTGAGCGTATGGATCAGACTGTGATCCCGACATTATTCAATGCCACTGCGTATAAAGATCAGACTGAGATCCTGACATTATTCATGACCACTGTGAGCGTATATGGATCAGACTGAGATCCTACAATTATTCATGACCACTGTGAGCGTATATGGATCAGACTGTGAGCGTATATAGATCAGACTGAGATCCCGACATTATTCATGACCACTGTGAGCGTATATGGATCAGACTGTGAGCGTATGGATCAGACTGTGATCCCAACATTATTCAATGCCACTGCGTATAATGATCAGACTGAGATCCCGACATTATTCATGACCACTGTGAGCGTATATGGATCAGACTGAGAGCGTATATGGATCAGACTGTGAGCGTATGGATCAGACTGTGATCCCAACATTATTCAATGCCACTGCGTATAAAGATCAGACGGAGATCCCGACATTATTCATGACCACTGTGAGCGTATATGGATCAGACTGTGAGCGTATATAGATCAGACTGTGAGCGTATGGATCAGACTGTGATCCCAACATTATTCAATGCCACTGCGTATAAAGATCAGACTGAGATCCTGACATTATTCAATGCCACTGTGAGCGTATATGGATCAGACTGAGATCCTGACATTATTCATGACCACTGTGAGCGTATATGGATCAGACTGTGAGCGTATATGGATCAGACTGTGAGCGTATATAGATCAGACTGAGATCCCGACATTATTCATGACCACTGTGAGCGTATATGGATCAGACTGTGAGCGTATATGGATCAGACTGTGAGCGTATATGGATCAGACTGAGATCCCGACATTATTCATGACCACTGTGAGCATATATGGATCAGACTGTGATCCCAACATTATTCAATGCCACTGCGTATAAAGATCAGACTGAGATCCCAACATTATTCATGACCACTGTGAGCGTATATGGATCAGACTGTGAGTGTATATAGATCAGACTGAGATCCCGGCATTATTTATGACCACTGTGAGCGTATATAGATCAGACCGAGATCCCAACATTATTCATGACCTCTGTGAGCGTATATGGATCAGACTGAGATCCCGACATTATTCAATGCCACTGTGAGCGTATAAAGATCAGACTGAGATCCCGACATTATTCATGACCACTGTGAGCGTATATGGATCAGACTGTGAGCGTATGGATCAGACTGTGATCCCAACATTATTCAATGCCACTGTGAGCGTATAAAGATCAGACTGAGATCCTGACATTATTCATGACCACTGTGAGCGTATATGGATCAGACTGTGAGCGTATATAGATCAGATCTGCAGCGTATGGATCAGACTGTGATCCCAACATTATTCAATGCCACTGCGTATATAGATCAGACTGAGATCCCGACATTATTCATGACCACTGTGAGCGTGTGGATCAGACTGTGAGCGTATATAGATCAGACTGTGAGCGTATATGGATCAGACTGTGAGCGTATAACGGATCGGTGGACCGAGATCCCGGCATTATTTATGACCACTGTGAGCGTATATAGATCAGTAGACCGAGATCCCAACATTATTCATGACCTCTGTGAGCGTATATGGATCAGACTGAGATCCCGACATTATTCAATGCCACTGTGAGCGTATAAAGATCAGACTGAGATCCCGACATTATTCATGACCACTGTGAGCGTATATGGATCAGACTGTGAGCGTATGGATCAGACTGTGATCCCAACATTATTCAATGCCACTGTGAGCGTATAAAGATCAGACTGAGATCCTGACATTATTCATGACCACTGTGAGCGTATATGGATCAGACTGTGAGCGTATATAGATCAGACTGTGAGCGTATGGATCAGACTGTGATCCCAACATTATTCAATGCCACTGCGTATATAGATCAGACTGAGATCCCGACATTATTCATGACCACTGTGAGCGTGTGGATCAGACTGTGAGCGTATATAGATCAGACTGTGAGCGTATATGGATCAGACTGTGAGCGTATACGGATCAGACCGAGATCCCGGCATTATTTATGACCACTGTGAGCGTATATAGATCAGACCGAGATCCCAACATTATTCATGACCTCTGTGAGCGTATATGGATCAGACTGAGATCCCGACATTATTCAATGCCACTGTGAGCGTATAAAGATCAGACTGAGATCCCGACATTATTCATGACCACTGTGAGCGTATATGGATCAGACTGTGAGCGTATGGATCAGACTGTGATCCCAACATTATTCAATGCCACTGTGAGCGTATAAAGATCAGACTGAGATCCTGACATTATTCATGACCACTGTGAGCGTATATGGATCAGACTGTGAGCGTATATAGATCAGACTGTGAGCGTATGGATCAGACTGTGATCCCAACATTATTCAATGCCACTGCGTATATAGATCAGACTGAGATCCCGACATTATTCATGACCACTGTGAGCGTGTGGATCAGACTGTGAGCGTATATAGATCAGACTGTGAGCGTATATGGATCAGACTGTGAGCGTATATGGATCAGACTGAGATCCCGACATTATTCATGACCACTGTGAGCGTATATAGATCAGACTGTGAGCGTATATGGATCAGACTGTGAGCGTATAAAGATCAGACTGAGATCCCGACATTATTCATGACCACTGTGAGCGTATGGATCAGACTGTGAGCGTATAAAGATCAGACTGAGATCATCCCGACATTATTCATGACCACTGTGAGCGTATATGGATCATATATGGATCAGACTGAGATCCTGACCTGCCGCGGCTGCTCTGTGGCTCGCTGAAGGTCTGTCTTCACCTTGTTGTTTGGATGATTGACCACTTTAGTGACCGGCTGCTTAAAGATGGAGGCTGTTTGTCTGATGGGTAGCGCCGTGTTCAGATCCGGCTTTCCCTACGAATGGAGACAAACCAAAAAGTTCTGTGACTTGAGCTCAATCAAATCTAAAATAAACTCAATACAAAAGGAAGCCAATAAATATACAACACATCTTTCTATGGTGTTATTTTCACAGTCTACATAACCCGTGTGCCCAGATTCAAAGAAGATTGATTGAACAGATGATTCAAAGAATCTGTCAGAGAATTTATGAATGAACCTGACCTGCTGAATACTAGAGTGACCTTTGACCTCTTACCATCTCTGAATGAGCTGATCCTATATGTTCTGATGATAATCAAATGTCAACTAACAAGAGCTGGTTTAAATAAACAAATTAATATTATAATTATTTAACTTATTAATTTATAAATAAAAAAAATGTGGTTGCACCTTATTTTACAGCACATGCACTTTAAATATGCTTACCTAAGAAAGCACTGAGTACTGTAAGTAGTCGTGTACAGTGTGTGTTCATGTGGACTGTAAAATAAAGTGCTACTGAAATTTTAAACTAAATAATTACAAAATATAAATTTAAAGAAAGAGCAAACAAAAGAATGAACGAGCAAACAAAAGTCATGAAAAACAATGTATGCGTGTGTGAGCGTGTATGTGCTTGTAAGTGAGTGTGTGAGTGTGTCTGACGGGGTGGGACACAGTGTGTGTGAGACTCTGTGTGTGTGTGTGTGTGACTGTGTGTGTGTGTGACTGTGTGTGTGTGTGACTGTGTGTGTGTGACTGTGTGTGTGTGTGACTGTGTGTGTGTGTGTGTGTGTGTGAGACTGTGTGTGTGTGTGTGAGACTGTGTGTGTGTGTGTGT
>JAGHMJ010004474.1:0-2500 GCA_018749465.1 Paracanthobrama guichenoti | reverse complement strand
TAGACTAAACTTCAGGACTCAACAGGTGAAGCTCTGAGGAAACGCTCAAGTTCATCACACAGTGACGTCACGGCAGGAGTTATAATGTATCTCAGGACAGCGCGACCAGACACAATGTGACGCTTTAACAGCCCACGGGCGGGCGCGCGCACGCTCAAACAAACATAACGCGACAGCACACTTACCTGTAATAATACACATCACTCTTCCCAGCGCTCAGTCCGGACTTCCGGATCACTTCTTCCTTCTTCCAGCCGGGTGGAAGCGCCGGACAATCCGTCCTCTTCCTCTCCATGATCATGGATCGATCGATCAGCTCAATCGGAAGTATTAATATCCCGGATCTGAGCCGTGGGTGTCGCGCGCTAGTGTCGTTAGCCTCTGAGCTGTAGTTCCCCACCGGAGGGCTGAGTGTCGGCTCGGAGCCGTTACGGTGCCGCCTCGCTCGGCCGCGATCGTTCACGCGACTCTCGGCGATCAGAATCTGCGTGTGATCCGCGCGTAACGCCGCTGTGACGCGATGAAATATCAGCACTTCCCACACGAGTGACCCAGCGCCTGGCAACCGCTCGCCCCGCCCCGCCCCTCCGCTGACCCGAGAGCCCCGCCCCTCGGACTGACGCACGCCCCGCCCCTACTGTACCACGTAATGAGAGGCTGCTGCAAACTTCAGTCACACGTAATCATGACATTAAAAAGTTATAATCACGATATACTAAATCCTTATTATGGGATTCAAAAGTCGACATTACGAGAAAGAGTCACAATTATGACTGTCTATGTCATAATTCTGAATTTCTAAATCATAATTTTGACTGTTATGTCATGTTCTGCAGGGCCGTTTAAAAAAAGCATTTTAGAAATGCAGTGAATCACATCCTTTCCCGGCAGATTGTGTGTGTGTGTGTGTGTGTGTGTGTGTGTGTGTGTGTGTGTGTGTGTGTGTGTGTGTGACGGAGAGACGGAGGAATGTCTGTGGTTCAGCCTCTACTGAGAGAGCCATATCACCCTGTAGCTAAACTGGGCTGAGCCTGTTCCGGACCGGGGAGACTCCTGGGAAAACTAGGCCTGCAGGCTGTGCTCACCCTGTGGTCTGTGTGGGGACACTGTACTGTAACAAGCACCGTCCTTCGGATGAGACATTAAACCGAGGTCCTGACTCTCTGTGGTCATTAAAAATCCCAGGATGTCCTTTGATAAAGAGTAGGGGTGTAATCCTGGCATCCTGGCCCCTCATCATGGCCTCCTAATCATCCCCATATCCCGATTGGCTTCATTACTCGGTCTCCTCTCCACCATGAGCTGGTGTGTGATGGGCATTCTGGTGCAATTCTAGATTTAAACTGACAGAGTGTGTCTGGTTCCCGAACAATGCTAGGAAGACTGTTTCAGAGTTTAGGCACTAAATAGGAAAAGGATCGACCGCCTGCAGTTGATTTTGATATTCTAGGGATTATCAACTGGCCAGAGTTTTGAGACCGCAATAGACGTGATGGAGTATAATGCGTTAAGAGCTCGCTCAAGTACTGGGGAGCTAAACCATTTAGTGCTTTGTAAGTAATAAGCAAGATTTTAAAATGTATGCGACGTTTAATAGGGAGCCAGTGCAGTGTTGACAGAACCGGGCTAATATGGTCATACTTCCTGGTTCTAGTAAGAGCTCGAGCTGCTGCGTTTTGGACCAGCTGGAGTTTGTTTATTAAGCGAGCAGGGCAACCACCCAGTAAAGCATTACAGTAATCTAGCCTTGAGGTCATGAACGCATGAATTAACTGTTCAGCATTTTGCATCGAAAGGATGTGCCGTAATTTAGATATATTTTAAGATGGTAGAATGCAGTTTTACAGGTCAGCTCTCCCGTCTCTGCAGGACGTCTACACCAAACGCTGCAAAGGTAGAGCTACCAAGATCATCAAGGACTCTAATCACCCTGCAAACCCTCATTTCACGCTGCTGCCATCTGGTAAGCGCTTCCGAAGCCTGATGGCCAAAACTGAGAGACTCGGAGGAGCTTCTTCCCCCAGGCCATCAGACTCCTGAACTCAGTCACTTAACATCACGTGACTTCACGTCAGGATAAACATCGATACACTGACATTGCACTGCACTTTCTGTTCTCGTTGTTACTGTGTAACAACCTGTTATAAACCCGTTTGCACATTATACTCTTTATACATTTGTTAACCACATATTTATAAGTCTACAGTTTACTCACTGCACAGTCTACTTCAATTATTTTATTCCACTTTATCCTTATTTGTTACCTTTTTTTTCTCTTGACTTGATTATTTATAATTCTACAGATATAGACATATATATATATAGAGAGTACTTTTTTATATCCTATTTCTATTATAATTTCTTCCTTGTGTTTTTAACTGTGAATTTGCACTGTCCATGGAGCGGACCTGTTTACATTTCACTGCCGGTTGTATATTCTGTATATAACTGTGTATGTGACAAATAAAACTCTTGAATCTTGAATCTTGAATCAGATGTT
>JAGHMJ010004444.1:170000-197500 GCA_018749465.1 Paracanthobrama guichenoti | reverse complement strand
CCAAGTCCCTAACCCTAACCCTAACCCTAACCCTAACCTAAATCCTAACCCTAACCCTAACCTAACCCCTAACCCTAACCCTAACCCTAACCCTAACCCTAACCCTAACCCTAACCCTAACTCCTAACCCTAACTCCTAACCTTAACCCTAATTTCTAACCCTAATTTTAATTCCCCTGAATTTAACCCTAACCCTAACCCTAACCCTAACCCTAACCTTTAACCCTAACCCTAACCCTTAATTTTAACCCTAACCCCTAATTTTAACCCTAACCCTAACCCTTTAACCCTTTTAACCCAAATTCTAATTTTAATTTTAATTTTAATTTTAATTTAACTCCTAATTTTAATTTAATTTTAATTTTAATTTTAACCCTACCCTAATTTAACCTAATTTTAATTCTAATTTTAATTTTAATTTTAATTTAATTTAACCTAATTTTAATTTTAATTTTAATTTTAATTTAATTTTAATTTAATTTAATTTTAATTTAATTTAATTTTAATTTAATTTTAATTTAATTTTAATCTAATTTTAATTTTAATTCTAACCAATTTTAATTTTAATTTTTAACCTAATTTTAATTTTAATTCAATAATCTTAATTTAACCACAAACACTTTAATTTTAACCCAATTCAAAACACAATTTTAACCTTTAATTCCCACCCAAATTTAACACAAGTCCTAACCTAATTCAAACACAAGTCCCAAGTCCACCTAATTTAATTTAATGTTCAACCTAACTAAAACACAAGTTCCAATTTAAGTTTAAAACACAAGTCCCACCTTCAATTTCAAACACAAGTCCTACTCCAACCCCTAAACACAAGTCCCACCCAAGTCAAACACAAGTCCTACCCAAGTTCCCAAAACACAAATTTAACCCAAACACAAGTCCACCTAACTCAAACACAAGTCCCACCCAAACCAAAACACAAGTCTAATTCAAACCCAAATCCCTAAAACACAAGTCACACCTAACTCAAACACAACCCCAAATCATTAACCTACTCAAACACAAACCCAAGTTAATAACCTAAGTCTACACCCAAACACAAAACCTTTTAATTCAACCCAACCCAAAACACAAGTCACCTACCCAAGTCAAAACACAAACCTAATGTTAAAGTCAAAATTTAATTCCAACTTAAACAAGTCCACCTAATCAAACACAAGTCTAACCCAAACTCCAAACACAAAATCCTAACCCAACTCAATCAGAATTAGGGGGTGCCCTAATTTAATTTATCTCTAAAAGTTCAACCTCTAATTTTAACCACAAACCCTAATTTTAAACCTAATTTTAATTAGTAAATTAACACAAGCTCTAAGGACCTAACCAAAACCCTAACCCTAACTTGGTTTTTAACACAATTTTAACCCTAACCCTAACCCTAACCCTAACCCTAACCCTAACCCTAACCTTAACCCAATTTAACCCTAACCTAATTCTAACCTAACCCTAACTTAAACCTAACCCTAACCCTAACCCTAACCTAACCCTAACCCTAACCTTAATTTTAACCCTAACCCTAACCCTAACCCTAACCTTAACCCTAACCCTAACCCAACCTAACCCTAACCCTAACCCTAACCCTAATTTTAACTAACCCTAACCCTAACCCTAACCTAACTCTAACCCTAACCCTAAAAACTCCTAACCCTAACCCTAACCCTAACCTAACCCTAACCCTAACCCTAACCCTTTAAACTCTAATTTTAATTTAACCCTAATTTTAACCCTAACCCAATTAACCCTAACCCTAACCACAACCCTAATTCCTAACCTAACCTAACCCTAACCTAACCTAATTCTAACCCTAACCAAGACACAATTCCCAATTTAACTCAAACTTTAAACCTAATTTTAACCTTTAATTTAAACACAAGTTTTAATTCTAATTTTAATTTTAATTTTAATTTTAATTTTAATTTTAATTTTAATTTAATTTTAATTTTAATTTTTAATTTCAATTTAATTTTAATTTTAAACACAAGTCCCAATTTCCTATTTAATTTTAATTTTAATTTTAAACTTTAATTTTAAAACACAATTTCCCACCTAAATTCAAACACAAGTCCTAATTTTAATTCCTAAACACAAGTCCTAACCCTAACCTAACTCAAACACAAGTCCCACAACCCTAAACACAAACCCAACCAAAAACACAAGTCCCACCTACCCAAAACACAAGTCCAACTCCCACCTAAGTCAAAACACAAGTCTAACCTAAGTCAAAACACAAGTCCCACTCAAACACAAACCTACCAAGGGGGTGCAATACCAAATCTCATTGCAAGTGTTGGTGCTAACCCCAAACACAAGTCCCAATCGACAAATTTAAACCTAATTAGTATAATTTTAAATTTCAGCTCTCTAACCCTAAGGTCAAAACTCCAAATCCCAAACCCAACTTGCCAAAACAATTTTAAACTCTAATTTCAAACACAAGTTAGAACTAACCCAAATTTAACCCTAACTCTTAAATTAACCCCAAACCCTAACCCAAACCCAACCCCAACCCTAACTCTAATTTAAACTCCCTAACCTTAAACCTAACCCTAACCCTAACCCTAACCCTAATTTAATTAACCCTAACCCTAACCCTGCTAATTTAAACCCAAACCCAAACCTAACCTAATCTAACCTTTAATTTAACCTAACTAATTTTAATTTTAATTTAACTTTAATTTTAACCTAACCTAACCCTAACCCCAACCCTAACCCTAACCCTTAACCCTAACCCTAACTCCTAAACCCTAACCCTAACCTAACCCTAACCTCAACCACTAACCTAACCCTAACTAACCCTAACCAACCCTAACCCTAGCCCTGGAAACTGCAAAACTCAACCCTAACTGCTAAACTGCAAAACTAACCCTAACCCTAGCCCTGAAAATTGCAAAACTCAAGTCCCACCCACCCAAAACTCAAGTCCAACCAACCCAAATTTTATGTCCCACCCACCCACCCAGGTCCCAACCAAGTCAAACACAAGTCCCACCCAACTCAAACACAAGTCACACCCACCAAGTCCCACCCAAATCAAGACACAAGTCCCACCCAACTCAAACACAAGTCCTACCCACCTAAGTCAAAACACAAGTTCCACCCAAGTCAAAACACAAGTTCCACCTAAGTCAAAACACAAGTTCCACCTGGTCAAAACACAAGTCCCACCTAACTCAAACACAAGTCCCACCTAAAAACACAAGTCCAACCTAACTCAAACACAAGTCACACCTAACTCAAACACAAGTCCCACCAAAGTCAAAACACAAGTCACACCTAACTCAAAACACAAGTCACACCTAACTCAAACACAAGTCCCACCCACCCAAATCAAAACACAAGTCCAACCAACCAAAGTCCAACCCACTCAAACTCAAAAAACAAGTCCCACCCAAGTCAAAACACAAGTCACACCTAAGTCAAAACACAAAACTGCATGAAACTCAACCCTAGGGGTAGGGGTGCAATACCATATCTCAGTGCCTGTTGGTGCTAGAGGTCCCAAACCACGCCCAATCGACAGGGCGTGGCCTAATTAATTAGTATATATACGAAATTTCAGCTCTCTAGGACCTAAGGGGTGCAAAAATACAGGGGTGCACTTGAGGGGGGTGCAAAATTAGATTTTTATAACCTATAACCTAACCTAAACCCTAACCCTAACCCTAACTAACCCTAACCCTAACCCTAACCTAACCCTAACCCTAACCTAACCTAACCCTAACCCTAACCCTAACCCTAACCCTAACCTAACCCTAACCTAAATTTAACCTAACCTAACCCTAACCCTAACCTAAATTTAACCCTAACCCTAATTTTAACCCTAACCCTAATTTAACCCTAACTCCTAACCCCTAACCCTGAACCCTAACCCTAACTGCAACCTAACTCAACCCTAACCCTAACCCTAACCTAACTGCAAACCTAACCCAACTGCCTAACCCTAACCCAAAACTCAAGTCCAACCCAACTGCAAAATTCAATGTCCCACCCACCCAGGTCCCAACCAAGTCAAACACAAGTCCCACCAACTCAAACACAAGTCCCACCCACCCAGTCCCAACCAAATCAAGTCACAAGTCCCACCTCAAACACAAGTCCAAAGTCAAACACAAGTCCTACCCACCCAAGTCAAAACACAAGTTCCACCCAAGTCAAAACACAAGTTCCACCCAAGTCAAAACACAAGTCCCACAAACACAAGTTAAAAAACACAAGTCCCACCCAACTCAAACACAAGTCCCACCCAAGTCAAAACACAAGTCCAACCTAAATCAAAACACAAGTCACACCTAACTCAAACACAAGTCCCACCCAAGTCAAAACACAAGTCACACCTAACTCAAACACAAGTCACACCCAACTCAAACACAAGTCCCACCCACCCAAATCAAAACACAAGTCCAACCCACCAAAGTCCAACCCACCAAACTCAAAAACAAGTCCCACCCAAGTCAAAACACAAGTCACACCCAAGTCAAAACACAAAACTGCGAAAACTCAACCCTAGGGGTAGGGGTGCAATACCATATCTCAGTGCCTGTTGGTGCTAGAGGTCCCAAACCACGCCCAATCGACAGGGCGTGGCCTAATTAGTATATATACGAAATTTCAGCTCTCTAGGACCTAAGGGTGCAAAAATACAGGGGTGCACTTGAGGGGGTGCAAAATTGCTTTTATCCCTATAACCTAACCTAACCTACCCTAACTCTAACCCCTAACCCTAACCCTAACCCTAACCTAACCTAACCCTAACTGCAACCCTAACCCTCCTAACCCTAACCTAACCCTAACCCTAACTAACTGCAAAACCCTAACAACCCTAACCTAACCCTAACCCTGCCCCTGGAACTCCTAACCTCAACCCTAACCCTAAAAACTGCAAACCCTCAACCCTTGAACCCTATAACCTAAAACCTGCAAAAACTCAAGTCCACCCAAAACTCAAGTCCAACCAACCCAAATTCTATGTCCCACCCACTCACCCTTGTCCCAACCAAGTCAAACACAAGTCCCACCCAACTCAAACACAAGTCCCACCCACCAAGTCCCACCCAAATCAAGACACAAGTCCCACCCAACTCAAACACAAGTCCTACCCACCAAGTCAAAACACAAGTCCCACCCAACTCAAGTCAAAACACAAGTCCCACCTAAGTCAAAACACAAGTCCCACCCAAGTCCACAAGTCCCACCCAAGTCAAAACACAAGTCCCACCCAAGTCAAAACACAAGTCCACCCAAATCAAAACACAAGTCCAACCTAACTCAAAACACAAGTCCCACCTAACTCAAACACAAGTCCCACCTAAGTCAAAACACAAGTCACACCCAACTCAAACACAAGTCACACCCAACTCAAAACAAAGTCCCACCCACCCAAATCAAAACACAAGTCCAACCCACCAAAGTCCAACCCACCAAACTCAAAAAACAAGTCCCACCCAAGTCAAAACACAAGTCACACCCAAGTCAAAACACAAAACTGCGAAACTCAACCCTAGGGTAGGGGTGCAATACCATATCTCAGTGCCTGTTGGTGCTAGAGGTCCCAAACCACGCCCAATCGACAGGGCGTGGCCTAATTAGTATATATATATACGAAATTTCAGCTCTCTAGGACCTAAGGGTGCAAAAATACAGGGGTGCACTTGAGGGGGTGCAAAATTAGTTTTTATCCCTATAACCTAACCTAACCCTAACTAACCCTAACCTAACCTAACCCTAACCTAACCCTAACCCTAACCTAACCCTAACCCTAACCTAACCCTAACCTAACCCTAACCTTCTAACCTAACCTAACCCCTAACCTAACCAACCTAACCTAACCTAACCCTAACCTAACCCTAACCTAACCTAACCTAACTGCAACAACCCTAACCCTAACCCTAACTGCAACTCAACCCTAACTAACCTAACCCTAACTGCAAAACTCAACCCTAACCCTAACCCTAACCCTGGAAACTGCAAAACTCAAGTCCCACCCACCCAAAACTCAAGTCCAACCCACCCAAAACTTCAAACTCAACCCAAATCCCACCCACCCAGGTCCCAACCAAGTCAAACACAAGTCCCACCCAACTCAAACACAAGTCCCACCCACCAAGTCCCACCCAAATCAAGACACAAGTCCCACCCAACTCAAACACAAGTCCTACCCACCCAAGTCAAAACACAAGTTCCACCCAAGTCAAAACACAAGTTCCACCCAAGTCAAAACACAAGTCCCACCAAGTTAAAACACAAGTCCCACCCAACTCAAACACAAGTCCCACCCAAGTCAAAACACAAGTCCAACCCAAATCAAAACACAAGTCACACCCAACTCAAACACAAGTCCCACCCAAGTCAAAACACAAGTCACACCCAACTCAAACACAAGTCACACCCAACTCAAACACAAGTCCCACCCACCCAAATCAAAACACAAGTCCAACCCACCAAAGTCCAACCCACCAAACTCAAAAAACAAGTCCCACCCAAGTCAAAACACAAGTCACACCCAAGTCAAAACACAAAACTGCGAAACTCAACCCTAGGGGTAGGGGGTGCAATACCATATCTCAGTGCCTGTTGGTGCTAGAGGTCCCAAACCACGCCCAATCGACAGGGCGTGGCCTAATTAGTATATATACGAAATTTCAGCTCTCTAGGACCTAAGGGTGCAAAAATACAGGGGGGGTGCACTTGAGGGGGGGTGCAAAATTCGTTTTTATCCCTATAACCTAACCCTAACCTAACCCTAACCCTAACCCTAACCCTAACCCTAACCCTAACCCTAACCCTAACCTAACCCTAACCCTAACCCTAACCTAACCCTAACCCTAACCCTAACCTAACTATAACCTAACCCTAACCCTAACCCTAACCAAAACTCAACCCTAACCCTAACCCTGGAAACTGCAAAACTCAACCCTAACCCTAGCCCTGAAAATTGCAAAACTCAAGTCCCACCCACCCAAATAGTCCAACCCACCCAGGTCTTGCAAAACTCAAGTCCCACCCACCCAAAAACTCAAGTCCAACCCACCCCAAATTCAATGTCAAACCCACCCAGGTCCCAACCAAGTCAAACACAAGTCCCACCCAACTCAAACACAAGTCCCACCCACAAAACACAAGTCCCACCCAAATCAAAACACAAGTCCTACCACCTAACTCAAACACAAGTCCACCCAACTCAAACACAAGTTCCACCCAAGTCAAAACACAAGTTCCACCAAGTCAAAACACAAGTCCCACCTAACTCAAAACACAAGTCCCACCCAAGTCAAAACACAAGTCCAACCCAAATCAAAACACAAGTCACACCCAACTCAAACACAAGTCCCACCCAAGTCAAAACACAAGTCACACCCAACTCAAACACAAGTCACACCCAACTCAAACACAAGTCCCACCCACCCAAATCAAAACACAAGTCCAACCCACCAAAGTCCAACCACACCAAACTCAAAAACAAGTCCCACCCAAGTCAAAACACAAGTCACACCCAAGTCAAAACACAAAACTGCGAAAACTCAACCCTAGGGGTAGGGGTGCAATACCATATCTCAGTGCCTGTTGGTGCTAGAGGTCCCAAACCACGCCCAATCGACAGGGCGTGGCCTAATTAGTATATATATCTGAAATTTCAGCTCTCTAGGACCTAAGGGTGCAAAAATACAGGGGGGGTGCACTTGAGGGGGGGTGCAAAATTCGTTTTTATCCCTATAACCTAACCTAACCTAACCTAACCCTAACCTAACCTAACCCTAACCCTAACCCTAACCCTAACCCTAACCCTAACCTAACCCTAACCTAACCTAACCTAACCCCTAACCCTAACCTAACCCTAACCTAACCTAACCCTAACCCTAAAAACTGCAAAACTCAACCCTAACCCTAGCCCTGGAAACTGCAAAACTCAACCCTAACCCTAGCCCTGGAAACTGCAAAACTCAACCCAAATAGCCCCCCCTGAAAATTGCAAAACTCAAGTCCCACCCACCAAAACTCAAGTCCAACCAACCCAAATTTTATGTCCCACCCACCCAGGTCCCAACCAAGTCAAACACAAGTCCCACCCAACTCAAACACAAGTCCCACCCACCAAGTCCCACCCAAATCAAGACACAAGTCCCACCCAACTCAAACACAAGTCCTACCCACCCAAGTCAAAACACAAGTTCCACCCAAGTCAAAACACAAGTTCCACCCAAGTCAAAACACAAGTCCCACCAAGTTAAAACACAAGTCCCACCCAACTCAAACACAAGTCCCACCTAAGTCAAAACACAAGTCCAACCTAAATCAAAACACAAGTCACACCTAACTCAAACACAAGTCCCACCCAAGTCAAAACACAAGTCACACCTAACTCAAACACAAGTCACACCCAACTCAAACACAAGTCCCACCCACCCAAATCAAAACACAAGTCCAACCCACCAAAGTCCAACCCACCAAACTCAAAAACAAGTCCCACCCAAGTCAAAACACAAGTCACACCCAAGTCAAAACACAAAACTGCATAAACTCAACCCTAGGGGTAGGGGTGCAATACCATATCTCAGTGCCTGTTGGTGCTAGAGGTCCCAAACCACGCCCAATCGACAGGGCGTGGCCTAATTAGTATATATACGAAATTTCAGCTCTCTAGGACCTAAGGGTGCAAAAATACAGGGGGGGTGCACTTGAGGGGGTGCAAAAATTGCCCTTTATCCCTATAACCTAACCTAACCTAACCTAACCCTAACCCCTAACCCTAACCCTAACCTAACCCTAACCCTAACCCCTAACTTAACCCTAACTAACCCTAACCCTAACTTAACCCCAACCCTAACCTAACCCTAACCTAACCTAATCACCCCTAACCCTAACCCTAACCCCAATTTAACCCTAATCCTAACCCCTCAAATCCTAACCCTAATCCTAACCTAACCTAACCCCAATCCAACCCTAACCTAACCCCAATAACCTAACCCTAACCTAACCCTAGGACCCACAGCCCGCCTAAACCTTAGGTTCGTCCAACCTAACCCTAACCCTAACCCTAACCTACTTAACCCTAAGTCGGTTTAAAACCTACCCCTAACCCCAACCCTAACCCCTAAAACTAACCCTACCCCCACAACCTAACCTAACCCTAACCCTAACCTAACCCTAACCCAGTTGGGAACCTAACCCTAACCCAGACTACCCTACCCTAACCCTAACCCTAACTCACAGCCCGCCTTGACCCTACCTTAGGTTCGTCCAACCCTCTTTAAACTAACCCGGACACTCACAACCCGCCCTAAACCTACACTCACACCCCAGTCGGTTTAAAACCTACCCCGGGCACGCACAGCCCACCCTGACCCTACCTTTAGGGTGGTCTAACCCCTTCTAAAACTAACCCGGGCGCCCACAACCCGCCTAAACCTACCCAAGTACCCACAGCCCGCTGGGTTTGAACCCTACCCTTTTCAATGGGAACAACTCTGGTCTCTTCACTGATGGGGTGGGGTTAGTACACATGGAGTGGCTTTGGCTCTCTGCCTCGTCTTTGTGCTGGTTTGGGGTCCCATTGGAGACGGCCAGTTGGGAGAAGGACCGTGCATAACCGGGCCTGGACCCTTTAGGGCCCAGACTCTGGATTTTCAGTCCCCTAACCCTAACCCTAACGCTTACACAGTTCACACAACCTAACGCTCACACAGCTTAACGCTCACACAGCTCACACAGCCTAACGCTCACACAGCCTAATGCTCACACAACCTAACGCTCACACAGCCCACACAACCTAACACTCACACAGCCTAATGCTCACACAGCCTAACGCTCACACAACCTAACGCTCACACAACCTAACGCTCACACGGCCTAACACTCACACGACCTAACGTCTTAGTTTGTGTAAAGCCACTTGGGGTTCTGAGTATTTATTTTTCCCACATTAATTTTCCACATGTCTAGTACAATCATGTGGTTTTGTTTCATTAATACAGTGTGTACTTTATTCTTGATTTACCCCGAAAGAATGGAAGTGAAGTGTGACAACATGCCCCATAGGTGGGGTAACATGAGCATATGACAGATTCAAATATTATCTGATATAATCAAAAAAATATCCAAGACAATAAAATTAAATAATGGCATTTTTTAATAATTAAAAATACACACATTTTTGAGTTTGACAACAAACCCATGGCTAAATACAGCTCTACAGCAGAGCTCAAAACATCATAATAATCAATAATTTCTGAACATTGACCCTCAGTCATTATTCACCCCTTTCTCATGGTTTCTCAAAATAATTCATAAAAGTATAGAATATAATAGCGTAGTTCTGATAGGGGCTCCGTGTGGCAACATGCCCCGCCCGCTCCACTGGGATTAACCGCGGCTCGTGTCTTCTGAGCATTAAAGAACGATCTCAACTCTTCAATAACAGATATACGATTACAATAATATCAGATCTATCTTATTTTAAATAAACACAAAAAACAGAGATGAAAAATGGATTTAAGAAATTTACTTTTGCTGGTTAAATACATGTTCAGTGATATCTTCCAAAGATTTCTTAATTTTGACGCAATGTTTTCTCTAAATAATGTTGATATGGCAACGAGTAAATACACTTTGATCATCCTGGTATGTGTGGAGAGTGTTAAACCATGGGTGTTAAACTAACCCACGCTGCCCTGTCTGTATATTTCCTATCACCAAATGGGAAGAGTTCTGGGGGGGCAAGCAGAAAAAGGGAAAATAAAAAGCATAATCCTATATTCACTGTCAGTCTTTAAACTGATCAACATTTAACAAGGGGTAGAACTTTAGTGATGATAAATAACTATGGAATCGAAACGCAATAATGATTCTGATTTGATTCAGCGATTGATAAGGATCTTTCTGCCACGGCCGCGCTGTCCGTCGCTTTGGGAGAAATCAAAACAACTGAGCGTAACAGAAACTCACAGAACAAACATACTGAGGTAAACATTTCAAATGTTAAGTATTTTGTTATTTATGTTATAGATATTTAACAACACGACCAAGGGAGCTGTTTTGCTGAATATTATCACTAATGCAAATGTTATAGTCATTTTATATTTCAATAAACAAGTATTTAATATTAAAGGGTCAGTTCACCCAAAAGTGTAAATCCTGTCATTAATCCCTCATGTGGTCCCAAACCCGTCAGCCCTCCGCTCATCTTCAGACACAGATGAAGATATCTCTGATGACCCCAGATCTCTCTGACCCCTCCATAGACAGCAGTGCAGAAAGGAAGAGAAGGCATGTTTACAATAGCCCATGTGACTCCAGCGGTTCAGCCTTAATGTGATGAAGAGTCCATTCATAATCCTGAGCTAAATTTAACAAGAACAAGAGGAAAACATAAAGAAGATTTAAGCCACTTTTGCTTGTGGATGAAACATTTTTCATATAAAATAAAGAAATTAACAACATTCAAGAGATCACGATTTTGGGTTTTCGTAATAAAAAGAACATATTTAAGGATAAAATTGTGTGTCAGATTAGTAGAGTTAAAAATATACAAACTTAAATCAGCCCAAAATGTATTGGTTAAACTACAATCACAAAATAAATGGGCAGCTGTTTCTTCAACAAGACCACAAAATGAGCAAGTTTAATCAATATTAAGATATTTATAGATAGATTAATTAAACCTATATATCTTTTAAGTTGTTGCGGTTGTGATAACGTCATAGGTCACATGATGACGTCAGCATGACAGATGATGTGCGGATGTTATTAAATTCTTGGCTTTGTAAAAGTAAAGCGGTTACTCTGTAGTTAGAGTTAGGTTACTCTGTAGTTCCATTTTCGTTATCTCTAAATGGAATGAGCATCGGGACGGTTTCCAGAGATGGTCCAACATGGGCTGCACGAAAAAGTCTCTAGGCTGCAGCACCTGGATGCACCAGGAACACACCGTCCAACCTCACGCAGGTGTAACTCTCACATGCGAGATCGTTAGCATGCTTCATGTATCTCTGGCTGTTTTGTACAAGTATCCTCTGATGCTTTTTGATGTGGAGGTTTGCATGTTGTGACGCACAAGCATGCAGCATGAAATCCACATCCATGGGCATGTGGTCAATGTCACTTTGAAAATTGGCGGTTTCAGCCATGGAGTACACCGGGAACAGTACACTCACCTAAAGGATTATTATGATCACCATACTAATACTGTGTTTGACCCTCTTTCGCCTTCAGAACTGCCTTAATTCTACATGGCATTGATTCAACAAGGTGCTAAAAGCATTCTTTAGAAATGTTGGCCCATATTGATAGGATAGCATCTTGCAGTTGATGGAGATTTGTGGGATGCACATCCAGGGCACGAAGCTCCCGTTCCACCACATCCCAAAGATGCTCTATTGGGTTGGGATCTGGTGACTGTGGGGGCCATTTTAGTACAGTGAACTCATTGTCATGTTCAAGAAACCAATTTGAAATGATTCGAGCTTCGTGACATGGTGCATTATCCTGCTGGAAGTAGCCATCAGAGAATGGGTACATGGTGGTCATAAAGGGATGGACATGGTCAGAAACAATGCTCAGGTAGGCCGTGGCATTTAAACGATGCCCAATTGGCACTAAGGGGCCTAAAGTGTGCCAAGAAAACATCCCCCACACCATTACACCACCACCACCAGCCTGCACAGTGGTAACAAGGCATGATGGATCCATGTTCTCATTCGGTTTACACCAAATTCTGACTCTACCATCTGAATGTCTCAACAGAAATCGAGACTCATCAGACCAGGCAACATTTTTCCAGTCTTCAACTGTCCAATTTTGGTGAGCTCGTGCAAATTGTAGCCTCTTCTTCCTGTTTGTAGTGGAGATGAGTGGTACCCGGTGGGGTCTTCTGCTGTTGTAGCCCATCCGCCTCAAGGTTGTGCGTGTTGTGGCTTCACAAATGCTTTGCTGCATACCTCGGTTGTAACGAGTGGTTATTTCAGTCAAAGTTGCTCTTCTATCAGCTTGAATCAGTCGGCCCATTCTCCTCTGACCTCTAGCATTCTCTAGCATTAAGGCATTTTCGCCCACAGGACTGCCGCATACTGGATGTTTTTCCCTTTTCACACCATTCTTTGTACGCACCCTAGAAATGGTTGTGCGTGAAAATCCCAGTAACTGAGCAGATTGTGAAATACTCAGACCGGCCCGTCTGGCACCAACAACCATGCCACGCTCAAAATTGCTTAAATCACCTTTCTTTCCCATTCTGACATTCAGTTTGGAGTTCAGGAGATTGTCTTGACCAGGACCACACCCCTAAATGCATTGAAGCAACTGCCATGTGATTGGTTGATTAGATAATTGCATTAATGAGAAATTGAACAGGTGTTCCTAATAATCAGGTGAGTGTGTGTGTGTGTATATATATATATATATATATATATATATATACACCATTTTTATTGTTTGTTTACATTTCACATTTTTTTATTATTTATTTATATTTCCCAGTGATGCTGGCCTTTATTCTACTTATAGCCCAACACTGATACCAAAACTGAACTCCTAATGGCTCCTGGCAGACCACACAACACTATATCATGTCGATAATTATCATGTCAATACAAAACCATTCGACCTAACCTGTGCTAACACATAGACAGGTACAGAAAGGTTGCGCTCTTACTGGACAGTGGACTCCATTGCACCAGGCTGGACAAAACCAAAGTGCACTTACCTTGACAACCCACCAGATGGCATTATTGATCCATTTATCCCACTCACAGGTATTAAACTCAATAAGACATAAAAAAAAAAACACTTCTAGGCATGACTTATATTTAATTATGATGAATTTTATTCAATAATTTGGCCTTACCACACAACATATAATTTATTTTCGTAAATTTATTTTCGTAATAAGAATGCATGTAAAACATAAAAGAAAACCATTATTACAGACATATTTTGTTGAAAGTTGTTTATTCAATAAACAATGAGATAAACAAAGGGACAAAAAACACCTCCAGAACAGACCTTTAGACGTGGCCCATTCGTCCAGCCATTCCAGGTCCAGGCCCTCTCCACGGAACGACTTCCTGTTGACCCCGTAGTCAAACTTGAACTCTGTGTCCGCAGGGATGTCCTGCAGAGCCTTAAATAATATCCTTGTCCTCTGCGTTGATCTTTATTACACCGTGAAATGGCTTTCAAGTTTGGCCAAACGTGTCTGCTTCAGGAAGTTGAAGTTGAAGTTGAAGTTGAAGTTTATTCGTCATTACACATGTACAAGTACAGTATAACGAAATGAAGTTTGGAGCAAGCCTCCGGGCCGCAGACGATTATTCAGGCGCCGCCCTACGCTCTCCAGAAATACAAGAATGCAATTTAGCAAGCATTACATAGCAAACACAACAAAACATAAACATAAACATAAACATGACACAGTACACGTGGTCACGTGGTGGGATTTTTTGTATGAGTGGGAGAGGAGATAGATAACAGACAGGCAGACGGATGGAACGGGGAGGGAATAAGGTCGGGTATGTATGGTGCGAGTGAGTCTGAGATTGTGTTGTGTGAGAATGTTAGCCATAACTTCAGATGTTTTCGAGTTCAGTTCTATGGTTTGTCCTTGAAGGGAGATAAGGCAGTGCACAGGGAAAGATAGCAGACAAAGCTGTCAGGCTGAAATCCCAACCGAGAGATAGGGACCAAGTGAGGTTCGTTGGGCTAGTTGATTAGGTCAGGCAAATACAATTTATTATTTTTAATCCATTTGATGATCTTCGGTAATTTGTCCGGATCATAATCAATCAATCAGATCTGGTCCTCAGCATTCGCGTCCGGTCTGTGCAGTTTCCCTAGACATTACGTCCAGCCTCATGGCCAGACCGGTTACAGTCCGTAAAAGTTCACCGATCTGACCCCCGATAGAGCCCACTCTACCCTGCGTATCCGCAGTCCGGACTGCGTTGTTACGGTTCAGTTCCTCAATTCCTATCACTTTCTGATCTAATTCCTTCAGACGGTCACACACAACCCCGAAGCATTCTTTAATTTCCACAGACAGCGGCTGGGTGAATTTGCTTGCAGCTGTCTTACCAATCTTCCGATAGGTCAGGGCAATCCCAAAGCCAAAGAATAGGAACCCCGCCATCAATAATCCAATCATGTATAAATCTTCCGCATCCTCCACGGACAGAGCCTCCAGGCACAGGACTTGCCAGTTGTTCCATGCATCCCTCACGTACCCTGCGGCAAAGGTCCCGTCCGGGCAGGTGGGTTCTCCCGGGGCACCCTTCCTTAGTGAGAAAATCTTGTCGATCGCGCTGATTGACCAGTTAATCAATTCCATTTCAGTATTTTCAGGAGTCCAGCAAAGCAGCAGTCAGAGAAGAGAAGAGACGAAACACTAGACAAAACAAAACAGCGCGAGAGCCAGCAGGGAGCAGAGAGAAAAACACGTCTGCACGGATTGAAGGACAGAAAGGAAAAGAATGACACTCACATGGGAAGGTCTGAGCATCAACACACAGGTCTCTCTGTCCTGATACCCGAGGTACCCAGCCTCATCACGAAGGTCCGCCATGACGGCCCTCCTTTCTGCAGCTGTGATTACCTTTCCGTGGTAATCACAGACAATAGCCGAGACAAATAGCAACAATTTTAAAAGCCGGATTGCAACCAGTCCTGTAATAAAGAAAACATTACATTTTGAGTTACTGAATAAACTTTGCATGTAGACAAACATTTCAGGATTTAATTTTAGTTCTTGGTGCAGTTAATGGCTGTTAAAAGGTATATTTTACATTTTTGTATTCTGGGCGTTATGGGCCAAGTAGTGTTTGATGGCCTCCCGTTGGTGCGCTGGTAGGTTTTGGGCAGCCTCCCCAACAACCCTCCGCACGTCCTGACTGGTGAAAGGCCAGATTATACCTGGATTATTAATTATTATATTTAGATTGTTATAATTATACCACAGGACTAATAACTAATTCAAAATTAATTAAAAACTCATAACCACAATGACATATTACTTAACAATTATAGTCACAACATAATGAGACCTTTGCAAATCATTAGCTAATGATTAATTAAAGCAGGCGACTGGAAGATGAAGTACATAGCTTTTACCATTTTGGTAATTAATATTATTAGGGAATTAATACATGATGTCATATTTAATTAATAGCAATCCATATATTATTTAATCTATGAATCATGTATAATGTTCATTAGTTGCTGATGCAGTGATCATTAATAAATGGGTTAGTTCTTCATGAGTCACACATTAAGTCATGATTATCTGTGCTTTAGTTAAGCATGAATTAATGCATATTAGTGCACCCGTGTTGTAAAGTGCTGCCGAATGGTGCTATCCGTTATCAGTGTAATCCGTAAATCCACTGCCTGTTATCAATAAAATAGGATCATCCTCTCTGCCCTAAGTTTCAGGAGCTGATACAGAATCCCTAAAGTAAATCCTTAAAGATTGTCCCTGCCTTGCCACATGCCATACAGAGCTAACAATTTTCCTCAAGCAATGTCTTGCCACCTCCTGCTATTTACCCCATGCACCGGATAGCTGGGCACTGATTGAGTTTGACTGATGTGCACTAACAGTCACATAATGTCGGTGGGCTTGGGAGGTTTGGTGTGCTGCACATTTTTCAATGGCTTTTTTTCCTAATTTCTAAAGACTGTACTAATAAAAGCAGCATCAGCTCTATGACCTAAAGATGACTGGTTTGAAACACCTTTGCTGCAGAAAAAACACAAGACCCCTTTCACTGATGGACTGTAACGCCACGGAAAGTCTTGGTACCATTTCGCTTGAAATGCCAATGACTTGTTTGGAAGTATTTGTCTTTCGATACACTGGGGATGTGGTTGGTATGGCTTTGTGCAGTCACTGAGATCTGAACTAAAAACTGTGCTCCTGTCTACTCTCACTGCCTCTGAACAGTCTGACCCCTGGACCAGAAAAACATGTTTCCATACTCATAACTACCTCATCCAAACCAATAGCAAAACTTCTAAATACAGACTCTTTTTTTCATAACAGTTGTTAAAGCTCAAGACACTTACACACGTACAGCTGACTGTCCCTGCTCTCCCTGTCCCTCAGTACTTTCTGTCTCCTTTGCCTGTGACACTGTGATGTTAGAATTTGGATAAGCACCCATTTTTATAAACATGTTTTGCCTTAATTAAAGCTGAATTGCATTAAAGCTACAATTAGGGGTGTGACGAGACACTTATCTCACGAGACGAGACGAGACGAGACACGATTTTTACATAGTATTTTTAAGAAATCCACAATGAGGAAATACATGACTAGAAATAAAAAATTGTTTGCAGGTGCATTTGAAATGGTTTAACTAATCATCTCGTAATGAATGTGATTTAATTTCTACTTTCTGAGTATGAATGATCATATACAGTAAAAGACAACAGTACTGTATTCTCTCCTGTATGATCGTCTCTTCAGACCTCCTAACTGAACTCCTCCCTACAAACTGATAATAGATATTAAGTGCAAACAATAACCGTAATCAAAGTACCCAATATTCAAAGTTCTAATAGAGACCATTTTTTTCTTCAAGCATGATACAGAAATATCCGCTCATATCTGTTGCGTTCGTTGACGTGAACTCCATTAAATGTGCATATAGCGTGGGAATTGAAGATCGGATTTATATTCATTAGGTGTAAGGTAAGACAACCTGCATGTTTTTATTTTAATTTTTTTTATTTGTTTAGATTGTGTAGCCCGTTTCGTTTGCGAGCGCCTACGATCAGCCTAACCCTAGCTTATCAAAAATGCCTTTTTACTGTGGTGGTGATAGTAGGCTAACGTTTAAACTAAATTTGTGATGCTTGAAGTGTTTTATATCTATGGATTTTATTGTAGGCAAGACAAGTCAAATGTTGATTTGAGGGGCTAAATTGATCAAACGTTGTTACATTTAAATTTACATTTAGTCATTTAGCAGACGCTTTTATCCAAAGCGACTTACAAATGAGAGCAACAGAAGCAACTAAAAACAGTTAAGGGCAACAATATGTAAGAGCTGTAACAAGTCTCAGTTAATCTAGCACAGAACACATAGGACAGGACAGGACAGAACAATTATTATTTTTTTAATAGACAAACAGAAAACTAATAGAATGATAAGTGCTATTCTTTATTGGTCAGGTGCTGCTGGAAAAGATGTGTTTTAAGATATTTTTTGAAAATGGCTACCGACTCTGCTGCTCGAATTGAGACAGGAAGGTCATTCCATCAGGTGGGAACGGTCCAGGAAAAGGTCCTTGTGAGGGATTTCATGCCTCTTTGGGATGGCAACACAAGGCGCCGTTCACTTGCAGAACACAAAGCTTCTGGAGGGTGTGTAAGTCTGAACAAGCGAGTTTAGGTATGTTGGTGCAGAGCCAGTGGTTGCCTTGTAGGCGTGACGTGCGCTCTCTTCGGCTCATTAAAGACCACTCTCGCCGCTGCATTCTGGATCAGCAAGGGTTTGATAGTGCATGATGGACGGCCCGCTAGAAGAGCATTACAGTAGTCCAGTCTGGTGAGAACAAGAGCTTGTACCAGGAGTTGTGTGGCCTGCTCTGATAGGAAGGGTCTAATCTTCCTAATGTTGTATAATCCCAGTGATGACATGTAGATGGAGAAGAGAAGTGGTCCAAGCACTGAGCCCTGGGGAACTCAATCCACTGGAGAGCAGTTCCTGAGATGCCCATCTTCACGAGAGTTGACAGGAGGATCTTGTGATTAACTGTGTCAAAAGCTGCAGACAGGATGAAATCCAGTTGGATGAGTACTGTGGATTTGGAAGCAGGGCAGTCTCAGTCGAGGGGCCGCTTTTGAAGCTGGACTGGTTGTTGTCCAGGAGGTTGTTCTGTTCAAGAAACATAGAGAGTTGGTTGAACACAACTCGCTCGAGTGTTTTTGCAATAAAAGCAAGAAGGGATACCGGTCTGTAGTTTTCTATAAGTGCTGGATTCAGAGGTTACCCGAGCCTGCTTAAATGTCTTGAATGTCTTGAGCGTGATTTACGGGTGGCAGTAGTAATAGTAGAGATTTGAAAGCACATGGTGGATACGGGTCGGAGAAATAAACAAATTAAAACAAGCTAAACACAAAAGGGGTTAAAGTGAAAGGAAAGCTATACTCAAGTGCCTTGTCGGTGTCCTTGCTTGAGTGGAGTCGCACAGAATAGAGTCGCGGGTCTTTACACTCTTCTGTCTTCACACAATGAGGGCTTCACACAAGGGCTGCCGCGGAGTACCACTCTGTTTATACACACTTGTTATTGAATACAGCAGGCCACGCCTTGTCGAAACTGTTCCCTCGTGCTAGACCATGTGACCAACACGTGAACAAATGCTACTTCACCACACTCCTTTCTACCCTGTTTGCTGTTGCTGCTGTGCTCGCATGTGCTCTGCTCTGCTCTTTTGGGATTTTTATTTGATATAATTCTCTGTTGTTTAAACTGGTAATTATAACCTACTCATCTTCATATATTGTCTAACACTGCCTACCACATTAAATCTGACATCACTAGCTTTTAATCTAAATCACTATCACACGTTAGCTTTTCGCTAGCCTGTTAGCTTGCCATCTCTGCACCCGGGTTTCCTGTTTTCTGAGTTCACTAACCAACTTTGGTAAATTGGATTAGTAAATAGACTCCATCAAACAACTTTGGTAAGTTGGATTAATCAACAAATAGGGTAAGCCATGTCTTCTTCTCCAGTCATTGTCACTTGCACTGCATGTTTCATGTTTAGTGTATCTGTCTCCGTTGGCGAGCAGGGCTTCACATGTGATAAATGTAAGGAGATTTCAGAATTAGAGACACGCATCCAGACTTTATTTGAGAGTAGTGAGAATGTAACAGCTTCAGACACTGCTTTGGATGCGACTAGCTTAGGGAACGTTGTACATTGTTTGGTTCCGGCTGTAGAGCCCGTGCAGCAGACGGCATAGTCGCGGATCAAAAAAACACTCTTCCGTTCCAATTAGAATATCAAACAGGTTCTCCCCACTCAGTGACGCACCCACTGAGAATCCTGTTAAAAGTGCCCTAGTTATTGGTGATTCTATTACACGGAACGTGAAAATAGAGACACCAGCCACCATAGTCACATGTTTACCCTGGAGCCAGAGCGCCTGACATCAAAGCAAATTTAAACGTGCTGGCTAAAGCTAATCGTAAATTCTCTAAGATTATTATTCACGTCGGCACGAACGATGTTCGACTTCGCCAGTCGGAGATCACCAAAAGTAACATTAAAGAGGTGTGTGAACTCGCAAGTACGATGGCAGATGCAGTTTTTTGTTCTGGTCCGCTCCCTGTTAAAAGGAGTGATGAGATACTTAGCAGACTATCATCACTCAATGGCTGGTTGTCTAAGTGGTGTCCGCAAAATAACATAGGGTTCATAGACAAATGGAAAAGCTTTTGGGGCAGACCTGACCTGTTGAAGAGGGATGGCATCCATCCTTCTTGGAGTGGTGCTGCTCTTCTCTCTAGTAATTTGGCATATAGTCTTAAAGCTAAATCTTGACTAACTGGGGCCCAGGTCAGGAAGCAGACGGACTGGCTTACCCGACCGTCTGCTAGCTGTCTCCCATTACAGAAGTCAGATAAATCCCAACACATAGAGACTCTTTCACCTAGATATTATCACATAGAGACTGTGTCTGTTCCCCGAATTAGTAAATACAAATAAACATCAAGACCATTCAACAGTAAAAACTTAATTGATGTCAAACAAATAAACAACAGATATAATACAGATGATCAAATGATAAAGCTCGGGTTGCTGAATATTCGATCCCTTTCCCCAAAAGCACTTATTGTTAATGATATGATTACAGATAATAATCTAGATGTGCTGTGTTTGACAGAAACCTGGCTAAAACCTGACGACTACATTACTTTAAATGAGTCCACCCCACAAGATTATTGTTATAAACACGAGGCGCGTCTGAAAGGTAAAGGGGGAGGGGTTGCTGTAATTTATAATAATATCTTCAGTATTACTCAGAAGTCTAGTTTCAAATATAATTCTTTTGAAGTTTTGGTGCTTTATGTAGCGTTATGTAGTGTAATTGATAAATCCCGTTTGACATTTGTGCTGGCTACTGTATACAGGCCACCAGGGCACAATACAGACTTTATCAAAGAATTTGCTGACTTTCTATCAGAGTTAGTACTGGCTGCAGATAAAGTACTAATTGTTGGTGATTTTAATATCCATGTAGATAATGAAAAAGACGCATTGGGATTAGCATTTAGAGACATTCTAAACTCTACTGGAGTAAGGCAACACGTGTCAGGACCCACTCATCGCCTTAATCATACTCTAGACCTAATATTGTCACATGGAATAAATGTTGATACCGTTGAAATTCTTCAGCAGAGCGACGACATCTCAGATCATTACCTAGTATCATGTATACTTAATTTAGCTAAGGCTGCAAAGCCGTCCCCTCGCTTCAAATATGGCAGAACTATCACTGCCGCCACTAAAATTGCTTTTTAAATAATCTTCCTCATCAGTTTCATCTCCTCAGCATCCCAGATAGCCTAGAGGAACTAGATTTTGCAACAGAAAGTATTGACTCTCTTTTTTCCAGCACTTTAGACACAGTTGCTCCCCGGCGCTTAAAGAAGATTAAAGAAAATAGTCCAACGCATGGTACAACGAGCACACCGGGCCCTTAAAACAGCAGCCAGAAAAATGGAGCGCAGCTGGAAGAAAACAAAATTAGAGGTTTTTCGTAATTCATGGAAAGAGAGCATGATCACATACAGAAAGGCCGTAAAAACTACTAGATCTGCTTATTTCTCGACTCTCTTAGAAGAAAACAAACACAACCCTAGGTATTTATTTGATACAGTGGCTAAGTTAACCAAAAATAAAGCTTCTACTTTTGATGTTTGTAAACAGCACAGCAGTAATGACTTTATGAACTTCTTTACATGTAAGATTGACAATATTAGGAAGAAAATTATAACCATGCAGCCGTCTATTACAGTGTCACATCAGACAGAGCATTGTTGTGTCACTGAGGAAAAATTACATTCATTCACTGCTATAGGAGAGGAAGAATTGGCTAAACTCGTTAAATCATCTAAATCAACAACATGTATGCTCGACCCTATACCGACTAGGCTATTAAAAGAGATGCTACCAGAGGTCATAGATCGTCTTCTTAATATCATTAACTCATCTTTGTCATTAGGATATGTACCAAAAACTTTTAAGTTGGCTATTATCAAACCACTTATTAAGAAACCTCAACTTGATCCTACAGAATTAGTCAATTATAGGCTGGTCTCAAATCTACCCTTCCTGTCAAAAATACTGGAAAAGGCAGTGTCTTCACAATTATGTTCCTTTTTAGAAAGAAATGGTATCTGTGAGGATTTCCAGTCAGGATTTAGAGTACTGAGACTGCTCTCATCGGAGTTACAAATGATTTACTCTTATCATCCGATCGTGGTTGTATCTCTCTATTAGTGTTACTCGATCTTAGCGCTGCATTTGATACTATCGACCACAACATTCTTTTGAATAGACTCGAAAATTATGTTGGCATTAGTGGAACTGCATTGGCATGGCTTAAATCATACTTATCTGACCATTATCAGTTTGTCAAAATCAAAAATCAAAATCACCTTTATTTATATAACGCTTTTAACAAGTCCAATTGTTTCAAAGCAGCTTCACATTGTTAACAGGAAAATAATGCAACAGAATTTGTACAGCCGTTCTGGTGAAACGGTGATGTTATCCGTTAAGCTGTGTGAGCGTCAGGCTGTGTGAGCGTCAGGCTGTGTGAGCTGTGTGAGCGTTAGGCTGTGTGAGCGTTAGGCTGTGTGAGCGTTAGGTTGTGTGAGCGTTAGGCTGTGTGAGCGTTAGGCTGTGTGAGCGTTAGGCTGTGTGAGCGTTAGGTTGTGTGAGCTGTGTGAGTGTTAGGCTGTGTGAGCGTTAGGTTGTGTGAGCTGTGTGAGTGTTAGGCTGTGTGAGCGTTAGGCTGTGTGAGCGTTAGGCTGTGTGAGCGTTAGGCTGTGTGAGTGTAAGGCTGTGTGAGCGTTAGGCTGTGTGAGCGTTAGGTTGTGTGAGTGTTAGGCTGTGTGTGCTTTAGGCTGTGTGAGCGTTAGGCTGTGTGAGCTGTGTGAGCGTTAGGCTGTGTAAGCGTTAGGCTGTGTGAGCTGTGTGAGCGTTAGGCTGTGTAAGCGTTAGGCTGTGTGAGCATTAGGTTGTGTGAGCGTTAGGCTGTGTGAGCGTTAGGTTGTGTGAGCGTTAGGTTGTGTGAGCTGTGTGAGCGTTAGGCTGTGTGAGCATTAGGCTGTGTGAGCGTTAGGCTGTGTGAGCGTTAGGTTGTGTGAGCGTTAGGCTGTGTGAGCGTGGTTGTGTGAGCATTAGGCTGTGTGAGCGTTAGGCTGTGTGAGCGTTAGGCTGTGTGTGCGTTAGGCTGTGTGAGCGTTAGGCTGTGTGAGCGTTAGGTTGTGTGAGCGTTAGGCTGTGTGAGTGTTAGGTTGTGTGAGCGTTAGGTTGTGTGAGCTGTGTGAGCGTTAGGCTGTGTGAGCGTTAGGTTGTGTGAGCGTTAGGCTGTGTGAGTGTTAGGCTGTGTGAGCGTTAGGCTGTGTGAGCGTTAGGTTGTGTGAGCGTTAGGCTGTGTGAGCGTTAGGCTGTGTGAGTGTTAGGTTGTGTGAGCTGTGTGAGCATTAGGCTGTGTGAGCGTTAGGTTGTGTGAGCGTTAGGCTGTGTGAGTGTTAGGCTGTGTGAGCGTTAGGCTGTGTAAGCGTTAGGTTGTGTGAGCGTTAGGCTGTGTGAGTGTTAGGTTGTGTGAGCGTTAGGTTGTGTGAGCTGTGTGAGCGTTAGGCTGTGTGAGCGTTAGGTTGTGTGAGCGTTAGGCTGTGTGAGCATTAGGCTGTGTGAGCGTTAGGCTGTGTGAGCGTTAGGCTGTGTGAGCTGTGTGAGCGTTAGGCTGTGTGTGCGTTAGGCTGTATGAGCGTTAGGCTGTGTGAGCTGTGTGAGCGCTAGGCTGTGTAAGCGTTAGGCTGTGTGAGCGTCAGGCTGTGTGAGCTGTGTGAGCGTTAGGCTGTGTAAGCGTTAGGCTGTGTGAGCATTAGGTTGTGTGAGCGTTAGGCTGTGTGAGCGTTAGGCTGTGTGAGCGTTAGGTTGTGTGAGCTGTGTGAGCGTTAGGCTGTGTGACCATTAGGCTGTGTGAGCGTTAGGCTGTGTGAGCGTTAGGTTGTGTGAGCGTTAGGCTGTGTGAGCGTGGTTGTGTGAGCATTAGGCTGTGTGAGCGTTAGGCTGTGTGAGCGTTAGGCTGTGTGTGCGTTAGGCTGTGTGAGCGTTAGGCTGTGTGAGCATCAGGCTGTGTGAGCTGTGTGAGCGTTAGGCTGTGTAAGCGTTAGGCTGTGTGAGCGTTAGGCTGTGTGAGCATCAGGCTGTGTGAGCTGTGTGAGCGTTAGGCTGTGTAAGCGTTAGGCTGTGTGAGCGTTAGGCTGTGTGAGCTGTGTGAGCGTTAGGCTGTGTGTGCGTTAGGCTGTATGAGCGTTAGGCTGTGTGAGCTGTGTGAGCGTTAGGCTGTGTAAGCGTTAGGCTGTGTGAGCGTCAGGCTGTGTGAGCGTTAGGCTGTGTGTAGCGTTAGGCTGTGTGAGCATTAGGTTGTGTGAGCGTTAGGCTGTGTGAGCGTTAGGTTGTGTGAGCGTTAGGTTGTGTGAGCTGTGTGAGCGTTAGGCTGTGTGAGCATTAGGCTGTGTGAGCGTTAGGCTGTGTGAGCGTGGTTGTGTGAGCATTAGGCTGTGTGAGCGTTAGGCTGTGTGTGCGTTAGGCTGTGTGAGCGTTAGGCTGTGTGAGCATCAGGCTGTGTGAGCTGTGTGAGCGTTAGGCTGTGTAAGCGTTAGGCTGTGTGAGCGTTAGGTTGTGTGAGCGTTAGGCTGTGTGAGTGTTAGGTTGTGTGAGCGTTAGGTTGTGTGAGCTGTGTGAGCGTTAGGCTGTGTGAGTGTTAGGTTGTGTGAGCGTTAGGCTGTGTGAGTGTTAGGCTGTGTGAGCGTTAGGCTGTGTGAGCGTTAGGCTGTGTGAGCTGTGTGAGCGTTAGGCTGTGTGAGCGTTAAGCTGTGTGAGCTGTGTGAGCGTTAGGCTGTGTGAGCGTTAGGTTGTGTGAGTGTTAGGCTGTGTGAGTGTTAGGTTGTGTGAGCTGTGTGAGCGTTAGGCTGTGTGAGCGTTAGGCTGTGTGGCTGTGTGAGCGTTAGGCTGTGTGAGTGTTAGGCTGTGTGAGCCTTAGGCTGTGTGAGCGTGGTTGTGTGAGTATTAGGCTGTGTGAGCGTTAGGCTGTGTGAGCGTTAGGCTATGTGAGCTGTGTGAGCTGTGTGAGCGTTAGGCTGTGTGTGCGTTAGGCTGTATGAGCGTTAGGCTGTGTGAGCTGTGTGAGCTTTAGGCTGTGTGAGCGTTAGGCTGTGTGAGCGTCAGGCTGTGTGAGCTGTGTGAGCGTTAGGCTGTGTAAGCGTTAGGCTGTGTGAGCTTTAGGTTGTGTGAGCTTTAGGCTGTGTGAGCGTTAGGCTGTGTGGCGCGCAGGCTGTGTGAGCTGTGTGAGCGTTAGGCTGTGTAAGCGTTAGGCTGTGTAAGCGTTAGGCTGTGTGAGCGTTAGGCTGTGTGAGCGTTAGGCTGTGTGAGCGTCAGGCTGTGTGAGCTGTGTGAGCGTTAGGCTGTGTGAGCGTTAGGCTGTGTAAGCGTTAGGCTGTGTGAGCGTTAGGTTGTGTGAGCGTTAGGCTGTGTGAGTGTTAGGTTGTGTGAGCGTTAGGTTGTGTGAGCTGTGTGAGCGTTAGGCTGTGTGAGCCTTAGGCTGTGTGAGCGTTAGGCTGTGTGAGCGTTAGGCTGTGTGAGCTGTGTGAGCGTTAGGTTGTGTGAGCGTTAGGTTGTGCGAGCGTTAGGCTGTGTGAGCATTAGGTTGTGCGAGCGTTAGGTTGTGTTCGCTCTCCCCTACTACTTCAAGGGTGAGCGGCTGATATTGAGGTAATAAAATAATAATATAAAATGCTAAACAGAAGTTAAATAGAAATGTTTCCTTTCATCATATATATATATATATATTTTTTTTTTTTAATTATTATTTCTAGAGGAATTTCTAAGGAGATGTTCACAGAATGATTTTGTCTCAATGGCGCCCCCTCCCGTCCGGAGCCCGTATGCACTGCCCCATCTCTCTCTCTAACCCGTGTCATCCAGCAACACAGTATCAGGGTTCCCATTAGTCCTGGAAAACATGGAAAAATAGAGAACATTTAAAATGTGCTGGAAAATCTTGTTGTTGTCCTGGAAAATGATTTTTTAAAATTTAAGTGTGTAACAACTGAAATTTTGTCTTATTTCTGACCCTGTTTTGATGTAAAGTAAATGGAGTCGATTCCATAGACTCCTACAGTGGGATTCGGGAATGGGAATCAAACAGCCCTAACCCTTTCAGCAGAAACTAGATGGATGTGATTGGCAGACACTGCAAACTCAAGCAAGAGAGACAATCAAAAGCACCAGAACAGCATCGCTTTACTAAACCGCACATCAGAACCAGGCAAAGCAGCTGATGCTTCAGCATACCCTAACCCTTCAGCATACCCTGACCCTTCAGCATATCCTGACCCTTCAGCATACCCTGACCCTTCAGCATATCCCGACCCTTCAGCATATCCTGACCCTTCAGCATATCCCGACCCTTCAGCATATCCTGACCCTTCAGCATACCCTGACCCTTCAGCATACCCTGACCCTTCAGCATATCCCGACCCTTCAGCATATCCTGACCCTTCAGCATATCCCGACCCTTCAGCATACCCTGACCCTTCAGCATATCCCGACCCTTCAGCATATCCTGACCCTTCAGCATATCCTGACCCTTCAGCATATCCCGACCCTTCAGCATATCCTGACCCTTCAGCATACCCTGACCCTTCCCAGAATACACTCAGAGTCCATAACTGTTCATTACACACGTGTTCTCAGTAACTCCGTCACTTGTAACTATAGTTACTATCCCAACACTGTTATATCACAATTATGTAAACTTGCACTTGTGAGGTCAGAATAACTTGAAAAAAGTCACAATTAGGCTAACGTTACCTTTTATTTTATTTGTATTATAAACAAGCTTCCATAGTCATACAGTATAAGAGCTCATATTAAAACTGATTTATAGTTAATGGCAATAAAATGCACTAAAGACTTAGAGAGCAATGTTTGGGATGATCCTTGTCTTTTATTTCATAGTAAAATGTCCTGGGAAATGATGCTGGAAAGAGCGGGAACCCTGAATAAGAACAAGCTTCAATAGAATAAGTGAAATAAGAATGTCTGTTTATTCTGTTCCTCAGGAGAAGAAACCTGTGGATGAGGAAACGGATATCAGAGATGGGATCTGGGAACATAAACACATGTTCTCATGCTCACTGCTTTAGTTTTCTCTGGACTTTTCAAAAAATATGCGGGAAACTGAA